>SCHK01366691.1:0-14177 GCA_004124795.1 Poropuntius huangchuchieni | reverse complement strand
AATTCGAAAATACTAGTGGTATTCTACTAATACAAAGCTTACTCCTTTAAAGAATCCTGGAAAACATATCATGGTTTCCACAAAAATGTTAAGCAGCACAACTTTACGTTGATAATAAGTAATGTTTCTTGAGCATCAAATCGGCATATTAAAATAATTTCTAAAGGATCATGTGACACTGAAGACTGGAGTAATGATGCTGAAAATTCAGCTTTGCCATCAGAAGAATAAATTACATTTGAAAATATTCTAAAATAGAAAACAGTTGTGTTCAATTATAATTATATTTCAAAATAATGCAATTTTTAATAATATTTTGGATCAAATAATGCAGCTTTGGTGAGCATAAAAGACTTCTTTTAGAAATATTAAAACATCTCACTAACTCCAAACTTTTAAAGGGTAGTGTAAATGATGGCACTTTTTTTGCATAAAAATATTAAGCAGATGAATTCAGTTCAAAATAAGCCATGCAGATTGTTTACTTCATTTTTAAGTTCACAGCTAAAAGTCTGTTTATTATCATGAAAGCCATGAAAGTTAAATAAAAGGAGGATGACAGGTCCCAAACCATTACAGAAGCAAAGATGACAATTCATAGCATCTAAATAGTGGCAAAAGTGCACAGAGGCGCTACCTGCTTTGTGCTTCTCTCGAGAAGCTTTCGGGGTGGAACGGTTGACATCAGCCTCAGATCTGAGGACATTAATCATTTGCCTCACAGCACAGCAAAAGCCACAAGACACTAAGAAGGGACTAGGGAGGAGAGTGCAGTCATAGAGCATCTGAAGCAGACAAGCTCTGGCATTAGGAGGTTAGAGATTGGGCACAAGGATGCAGTCACACAGATCAGGAGGAAAAGGGGCTCAGACTGACAAGAAAGAAGGGAAGAGGAACCACAATAAAGAAAAAAAAACATTTTACTTATGTAATGTGACATTGCTCAGTGAAATATGATATAAGCAAGAAGCATTGAGAGTTGGAACATCCGTTTATCTGTTGGGTTTTGACTGTTGCATGACAAAAATGAGTGTTAAACACCAGAATGCACCACAATTTGTGATGTCAGCTAAAAAGGAAAGTCATTTTAGAAACAAAATAAGTTGTGACTAAAGACTATATGACTATTTTGTCTATTTAGAACAACGTAAACCATCAAATCGCTCAGCAAACTAGATTTTGATTTCAAGTCAACTTTAGCTTGTTAGATCAGGTACAAGCTCACAACACAGATCAGACACAGGCCTAAGGACTTCAGACTGTGATTTACATATTACCAAACTCTGTCTCAACCCCAGACAATCTCAAGCAAAGACTGGAATCTGATTGCTTGCGTTTGACAGATGATTGCTTCTACGCCTTGAGCTGTTCTTGTGTCCAATCTGTCATAGAGAGGGACCATATCAGTTTGAAGATGTTGTGAAACACACTAAAACCCAACAACTGCAGTTTAATACCAGCAAATGAGAGCAAGGTCGAGCAACTCTGATACACTCGCAAGACAGCGGACAGGAATGGCATCTGAAGGTAAGCTTTATTACATAATCTTATGGTGATTGGCAAAAACGGTAAGGTTTCACATGCTTGAGTTTGAAATAAGATGAACAGGTGATAGACTCTGCTTAACTAAAAATAACTCACAGGACGCAGGTGGCACATCAGGTTTTGATGACCACTTGTCTGGCACTAACAGCCTTGTTGGTGTCATAAAACCACAAAACATGTTGTGAATTCAAAGGATTACACAGTTTACAGTTTATAATTTAAATGAAAAATTTAAAGGGACAGCGCACAAATTCTCACATCACTTTTTATCCTCATGTCTTTTTAAACTTGTCTGAGTTTCTTTCTCCTATATATATATATATATATTCATTTATGTATTTATTTATTTGGGGGGGGTCAACGTGATTAATTTAAAAGACTCATGAATCATTCATTCATAAATAAGTCAAGATTTTAGGAAAACGCTACTTAAATTTCATCTGTTCATCACACATCGCCTGTGTTTTGTCTCCGTGAAATGTTGTAAACGTATCATATAAATTACAACTTCTGTGGTCATTTTTGTGTTCTATTTTGAGGCTTGACATCTTCAGTTCAGTCACTATTCAGTGTCACTGCATAGTAAATAAATTCATCAAAATGTCTTGTTGAACTATCCCTTGCCACTAAAACGCCACTGAAACGCGACGCCACGGCCAAAGACGTCCGTTTGACGCATGTGTATCTACCAACAACGGTAAGCAATCCAAAATAGCGAATACGGAACGTTCCTGTGTAAACGCGTCCAGTACGCAACTTGTGGCTTGTAGAGCAGCTACCAGTCTATCTTCCGCTCTTGGAATACAAAAACTTAAAAGTCTTTTGCAATTATAGCCAACAAAAATGTTAAGATAGTAAGAAGTGCAACAACTCAGAAATCCAAACAATAATAGCAAGTTTTGCGCTGCCTACTTACAGTTGGGAGTCGGGAAACTGTGTAGCGCTTTCACTGCTGAATAAAGACAGAAGTAGAAGAATAGCAGCGGACAATCTGAGCGCATCCATTATTCTTCTGACTGACATCCAACAGACGAGTTTCTCCCACTAAAATCCACTGAAGTGACCCTCCTAAAGCAGCCGAGCTGCCGCCATGAGCGCCGCTATACTTCCACAAACAAATCTTAGATGCTTTTGGTCCCTCCAGCTACTTCTGCCTTTGCCCTGTTGAATTAGTTCAGATGTTTCTCCAGAGATTTGGAGACTGGCAGGGGGAGTCCGGTGCGGGGCGTTTCCGTGTCTCTCCGGTTTGGCAGTACGTTAAGAGTCTGTTTTAGACAGTGCGCGCTGTGGCGGATCAGTTTCCACACGCCCCCCACCCATCTGCGCGCGATCTTCATCACGCGTGTCGCTCCATACATGGAGCTCGCGCCGCACAGTAGATACGCGCTGCGAGGTATCATGAGCTCATAGCGCCTTTGAATGACAAGAAAGTTAGAGTTTTATCGGATAGATAGATAGATCAGTATTTTCACTTTTATGGCAATGAATAGGTTATTTTTTAGTGCCATTAAAGTGAAATAACTAAACATACACATACAAGCCTGAGAAAAAAATGTTCATTTTAAAAGAACATTTCAGGTGGCAATTAGAGGCTTTTACATCTGAACTCTTCAGTTTTAGTTAAAAATTAAAAATAAATAAAAATAAACTGCTATTATTGCCTCAAAAAATAAAGATACTCTTCACTGGAAACAAGTTGACATTTTGTGATAATGATAATCAGCATATTAAGCAGCCTATTGTAGGTTCCAGTAAAATTGAAACATTAAAACAATAAACATAAAATGCATTATTTTATGTATAGCCCTATAGGCTCACCTATTGACAGATGCAGTGGGACAGATGGGAACATACAGACACACACTGCAAACAATATTAAATGGGAACGTTATGTTTCAGAAATAAAAGGCATATAATAATCAATGTAAATAATAACCTTTTGTGCTGAAGTTTTAAGAACATTTGTGAAGACCACATAACTCAGAATGAACATTCTATTAACATAATATAGATAGATAGATAGATAGATAGATAGATAGATTTTTTAACTTTTAAAAATTGACACTGTAAAGCAAATATCTCAGTTCTTAAGAAGGTGTCTATATCAAATGGCAAAGAGGAAAGAAATCTTTCATGACAATATAAATAGATTTTTAATAACTTTTTTGCAGGTTAGATTGCTCCCTAAGGTTATGATTTCTATGTTATGAAAAGATATGCAGTGTTCGCTGTCTGGATCCAGCTGAGGGGAGGTGAGCTCACCGGAGCGCTGCATTTACTGAGCAAATAAGCAGCTAACTCTGATCTCAGCAAATATGAGGATTTACACTAGGGCGTATTTGAAGAAAGGTGTGATTGTGTGTGTTCGTGTGTGTGTGTGTGTGCGCGCGCATGTGTTAGCACTATGAATAAGTGAGGTGGTGTATTTACTGTAAACCAAAAGAGGAGATATGGAGCGACCACATAATGCATCTGTAGGACATATTACAAATTACACATTATACTTTAAGTACATCTAACAGATAAATAATATTTATAAGAAGACCCTACAGCAGATATGACTTTCAATTAAATTAATGTATCTATCAAATGCACCAATTATTTATTTATTTATTGTGAAGTGTTTTGCAGTCACCTTCTGGGTTTTTGTTTTCTCAATGTGAGATGTACAGGTCGCAGCAGTACATGAAGACAGAAACTCATTCTCATAAAAGCATCCGCACAGATCCAGCAGCACCCTCATAACCTCATTTTAAGTGGATTACAGGGCTTTAGTTAGATTAGGTGGTATTAGTAAGAAGAAGCAACATCCAACACAAACGCAACCAATACAGAAGAGTGACATTGAGAACAGCATCAAGAACCACTGCTTGCACTACTGTACGAGAAGAGTTTGTTATCAACAAGGACGCGTTTTTTTATTGATTTATTGATTTATTTTTATTTTTTTGCCAAAATCTGGATTCTGGAGAACCCACACATTATTATGTTTTGGCTGATAATCTTTAGCTGTTATTATTAATCAGTAAGACTTTATAACATAATAACTACGTAGATGACAATTAACAAAAATGTTCATGTTCATTAACTAATGTTAACAGATACGAGTTTGATCTTACAAATGTATCAATAAATGTAGAGATTAACATTAAATTAATAAATGCCATAAAGTATTGTTTAAAGTAACTAACATATTTGACATTAACCAATGAAACCTTATTGAAAAGTTTTAGCTTAAATTCTATGCATTTTGTATAAATAAAAAAATAAAACACAAAAAAATACAAATACAAATAAATTATTAAATAAACAATGAATTGTTTAAAAAAAATTGAATTTAGGCATCACAACATAGCATCATAATGTATAGTATAAAATACAGATATTCATTTAATGTCTAAAAGTATGATTGTATGTGATGAGAAGAATAAATATTAAAAGTAATCAAAATGTAAAGGGGGATACACAATTAAATATTAAAAATTAGCCAATATAGCCCATCATTGATTTAAAAAAAAAATGGTCTCTAATAATTTTAATAATAATTCCAAACTCCAAAATAAAATAATTAGCCACACTGCAATCAATCAATCATACAAATCTTACTTAGTATTTTCGTCTTTTGTTTTCCAGTATAAGAGTCTGCTGTTTTCAGGAAAAATTACCAACATCTTGTAAGTTTAGCTTAAAACAAGGACAAATATCTGCCAATGGCAATTCCTTAAAATTTAAGCTCATACACTCTTAAAAAAAGGTGCTCCACGCCATAGAAGAACCTATTTGTCTAAATGGTTCCATAAATTACCTTTAACATCTGAAGAACCTTTCTGCAAAACCTTTTCTTCTTTCTTTGTGGCGAAGGAAGGATCTTCAGATTATAAAAAAAAATTAGAAAGAGATTGTTCTTTAAAGAACCTATGACTGAATGGTTCTTTGTGGAACCAAAAATGGTTTTTCTATGGAACTGCTGTAAAGAACCTTCTAAGCACCTTTATTTTTAGGAGTGTACCTCATTTTTTACTTGTTAAAACTTAAACTAACTTCATTCTGATACATTTTCCAGAAGCAAGACTGTATGTTAAATCATTTTGTTTCTCAAGTGTCTTGACTTAAGGATGTTAAGATATTTGTACTGGAAAACAAGACAAAAATACTGAGAAAAATGATTTGTTTGCAGTGCAGTCAATAAAGTACAGCTATACGATGCATCTGCAACTGTTAGGGTGTATATCACTGTACAGGGAGAATGTTTTTTTTTTTTTTTCTCTCTCTCTGATATGCATATAAGGGGTCATCAGGAGTTCATGGTTCATCCCCCAGGATGTGAGCTACAGAGCGGGCAGGTAGGGCAAACGATGTACACACACTATCCACAGATTAACTGATCTCAGTCGTCTCCTAGCAACACAACACTATCTATTCACAGCCACGGGAGTCGCCTGAGTTAGTCCAACTCTGAAGCTGAAGAGGACGCGCTCTTTAAAAGGCAGAAGATGAATGAGAGTAAGTCAGCAAGAGAGAAAAAGAGCAAGGGAAGCACAGAGAGACAAAAGAAAGAAGAGGAATGTAGAAAAAAATAAATAAATAAGGTAACATGCACTGTCAGTGAGATTCATCTACTCAACTTGCACTAAATTACCTCATACAACCTGGCAGGCGATGCCAAAGAGAGCACTGTTGTACATTTACTGACATCAGGGTGCGTGGGGCTGTTATGGATCCCTCTGTTGGGATTACATTGAGTGATGCTGGTGGGTTTTATTGCCACTTGGAAATGGTACAACTGTTGGGGGAGGTAGAGATTATGGGGGTAAAATATGAGCGAGTGCTTTGTTTTTCTCTCTGGTTTCTCTTAATGCTCAACCCTTTCATGCAAGATGTTTTTAGATGGATGATTATGATATAAAAGTTAAAGTAATTCATACGCTTCATATTACTCGATATTAGACCCCTAACCTCACACTATCCTGCAGGGTTGGGCAAAATTCTCAAAGTTGATCATTTGGCTGTATTAAAAATAAAACAAAGAAATAAATCTTTAATTGAAAGCATAAATACATACAGTATGTAAAAAATAAATGCATCAATGTCAAATGAAAGATTTATTTATTAATAAGGATCTTGTGACCTTCTAGATTTTTTCACCCTGGTCCATGAAAGTTGCTGGGGTTCAGGGTTTGTGGTTATTTATTTATTTATTATTTATTCAAGATTCTTTTATGAGCAAAAAGTTTAAAAGAACAGCATTTAACTGAAATTAATGACACTGTAAATGTCTTTACTGTCACTTTTGCTTGCTGAATAATAGTATAAAAATCTTGCTGCTCCTAAACTTTTTACTGAGAGTGTATAAAATATATTTGAATAGTTTCTTTAATTCTATCATTGTCCCTTCTGTAAGGCAGATAAATGTAAACTTTAAACTTTAAACAGCTACAGCTGAAATTTACTTGACAAAGATTTGTTTTTAGTAAAAGTCATTCTCACTTTAATTCTGAATTTTAGAAGCGCACAAGCTTGCCGTCCTATAGCCTCCATCTCATACAAGTCAGTTTTGCAAACATCTCCTCGAGGCAAATTTCAGTTCATTGTTTAGATTGTTGAAATAGTATGAAAGTTATAAATTATAAATGCAGACCTAGAAAAAATAAACAGGACTTTGTGCATGACAGTCCGAACCCGCATATGATGATAATAATAAGTTCAGTATATATTTAGACCTGGGCTCTTGCTTTAATTTTTAACATAGTCATTTGGCAGGCCAAATCAGCCTTATGCTCTGTCTCTGTCCTAGTAACTAATGATTGTGCGTTAATATTTAATATCGGCCTAATAATTTTCCTTGCTTAGCTCTTTAGGTGTAGGTAGATCCATTTGGGAATCATTTCCTTTGAGGAGTACTAACTTTATTAAATGAAATGACAAAGTTTTGTTTTAGATCTTTCCCCAAAATAATATCAATTGTGGCCATCTACAGTATGTGGGGCACCATGTGTTACCCCAACTGAGTTTATTCCCCCCTGAATCAACACCCAGAGCTGATTCTATAAGCAGGTTTGAGCTAACTGGGTTGCTCTTCAGCAGAAAAGGGTTTTGTTCTTAATGTTAGACAGCAGAAGAAATTAAACATGATTTTTCACTTTACATGACAGAAAAAAAAGGAAAATGCATCCAAACAAACATTTTTATCTAAAGGCAATGTGAATGTTTGGACATGAACTGACTTGCATGTCAGAAACACATGCGATGGGTACGGTGGCGGGCATCTCTGTCCTTTTACTTGGCTGCCCTTCTTGTGCTTTTAGGCCTCGGGATTGTAGAGAACAATCTGTCAAATATATCCTTACAAAACAATTAAATAAAAAATTATTTGGTTGCTTTTCAGAATATGTATTATTACAACATATGGTATTTATTGCAGCAACATATTTTCAATTAATTCAATTTAAAAATGAAAAGAATACTACAAAGAAATGCTGTGCAAAAATCACGCCTTTCCTCCACTCATGGTTTGCCAAGTGTAATTTATTAATTAATCTGTCCCATGGAGATTGTTTCCAAGGCAACTGAGGACATCTACATTTTGACAGAGTCCCATAAGTTACATAAGAGTTTGGGAATGTTAAATGACAAGTTTGTTGCCAGATAAGCAATTAAATACATATGATTACCTCAATCTTTTACAGATGATTCTTGCTTATACAGTCCATAAAAACCTAATGCCCTTAAAGGTTTCAAAAAATTTCTGATCAAAAAATTTTGCCAAAAACTATTTGGAATTTGGCAGTGCAGCTATCCGGTGGCTTCCATTGTTAGCAAGATTGTTTTTGGAAATGCTGAGAATTCAGATGGAGCCACAGAATCTAGCAGAAAAGAAGCTGGCCACCATGATGTGACCTGGTTGCAGTCACACAGCTCTGTCTGCAACCAGGACACCAGAAAAAGAGATGCAGCTGTAACAGGGCATGCAGAAAGAACATCACAGCTTCCTGGCTAATGTTGTGCTGATTCCCTTCTGGTTTTAATTAATTTACAATTTACCTAAAAAGACAGCAAATGCTGGAGAAACAAAAATAAGTTATTAATATCTGAGAAAATACTTAACACTTAAATAATAAAATATGATTTATCTTGCCACTAGTTGTCTCATTAAAAAAAAAAACATGCTAGCGAGCGTCTTGTACCACAAAATCACCAGAAGCTGTTGTCTGAATCATACAGCTGATCTAAAGCACTTTGTGTAACTTCACACCACATGAGAGGTGCACATGCTCAACAGGTGTCATTGCTGCAACTTAGTCAATATTCAGGGTTTCAGAAGATCTTAGTAACGAGCATCGCACATTTTAAAGATTCAGACTGGAGAAGAAGGTGTTTAACACCTGGGGAAAGTGATCTGTTAGCATTATCATTCATCTCAAGGACAGTAAAAGCCTGGAAATACCTTTATTATTGTTAACTAAAACGAACGTTATTTGCTTTTGTTCATTGAAATAAAATTTCTAAATATCAGACATAAAAATGTTATGTTTTTCCATTGACTGTTGGATTATTGCATGAAATAAGCTCTGTGACCAACAAAAGTTCATGATTTTTTCATAAATAAACATAACTTTTATGAATTACACTGAGGTGATGAAATGCTGACAACTAACTGAAATAACCTACTAAAATAATAATAAAAAAAGCCTAATAAAACAAAAGTACATCATAAACTACTGAAAAATCAACAATTAAAAATGAAAACTGAAAATACATTAATTACCTTATCTGATCCTATAATATATGCCATATTTTTGTAGGCCAACCTGGAAATTAGCATCATCATTTTTCCATATACCAAAAAACACTGTTGTACAGCCAAGTGTTTTTCGATTAATCGCCTAAGCTATAAATGCCCTGCAATTTATCACTCTAGAGCTGCAGGAAATTACATCATGACAGGGATGATACTAACCATACTAAATTGTCAGTTGTGCAAACAGACATCACAGATGTAACCCTATTCTGTTTGTATTGTACTTTAAGATTGGATTTGCGAGGTCTGACATTCTCAAACCTAGTTTTAAAAAGCATAGATCTCACTGTATCTGGCTGCTGTTCATGTAAGACTGACTATATCTGTAAACATCAGTACAGGTCTGCTTATTCAATAAGAGCCCAGATGGGCCGGTTGTTTATCCAGGCAGCTGGGGTGTAATTGTGTTACTATGTCTAATGGCTCACTTCATACGAATCGTCGCATGCTAAGGAAGAAAGAAAGCAGGCGGACAGACAAGGGAGTGGCAAGCTAGATTAAACATCCAGCAGCAAGCCTAGGTCTTCATATTGGTCTAAGCAGAAATAACCTCAATGACCTCTATTTGAACATTCCTCAGCTAATGAGACTGAAGTTTGGTGACCGTGGAGAAAAATATTGTGCATAAACAAAGGAACAACACGGCTTTAATTGTCAGCAGCGTGAGGTTTGTTTGTGTGACTCATCAAAGCCAAAGTGAAGAGCATCAATGCAGATCTTTCATAAACAAACAGCTCTTTAGAAGTCCACATCTGAACCTTTGAAGAGGGAGACACAATGCTGATGAAAGAAAAAGAGACAGACAGGTGTCCCCTGATCAAAGTGGACACCCACAAAATCTCCTCCGTCCTCTATTGTCTCTCTCGCCGCCTCTGACAAATCTATTATGTTACGTAACTGAAAATAAATCAAGAGTCTACTGTCCTTCATTGAGTCACAGGTCTGAATCTGCCTCACGAGAACACTCTACATAAACACTTGAAAAAAGAATCAAATAGCAGCATAGTCCAAAACATACCGTGTCATGTCGGGCATTCAGTGAGTCAGTTTATCAAATAATCAATCAAACGACCATTAAGCCATCAAAACAAATGGGATTCTCATCCATGACAAATAAATGACAAAAAAAAAACAAGCACGTCAACTGACCCTTGGAAGTTTGATTGACAGCCGATCTGACCAATCATAAGGCCGAATCTGCCATTTTGTCTGACAAACAAACCAGACAGGAGAGTAGATTAACGTCAGTGGACTTGAACTTGAAAAATAGTGTGTATTGACGTCTATCAGTGGTTTAAACAAGATACCTTCTGATGTTCATTCATGTTTATTTCACGCTATAACTAGTATAGAGGAAGAGATGTTTGCTTCACGTGCCGCTTGAATTGAGGCACTATCTGTGTTTGTCTGTGATCTTAATCCGTGCGAATCAGCCATGTCTGTAATTTGTAAAGTAAAAATTCCCCCGAAAATGACCTACCATATTTCGCTGAAAACCAAGGTCCTGTGATAATATTAGTCCCGTGCGAATCGGCATCTCTGTGATTTGGCCAGGATTTGGTGGGTCGGATATCATTTTTCTAGGTTTTTGTTTCCTGTGCACCTTTTTATCGATCTTTGCGAAGAATGGAGCTGCGTTGGAGTGTTTTGATAGCATTTTGGGTGCTGTCATTTCGCTATACTACACCATACAACTATACAACTTGCAGAAAGAGAAGTTTAGTTTTTCTTAAGCATCCTATTAAAAAGTAAATGCTAATGCTTCGAGCTACATGTATGTCATGACAGAAATATGCCGGAATGCAGTTCATGACAATGACAATACATTGTACTCTCACCATTGCACAAAAGGGCTCTAAAGTAGAAATTTACCGTAAAATGTCGTCTTCTACAGACAGTTTTCTCTGTAAGGTCAACAACTTTCATGGTGGAGAAACAGTTTAAAGAGATTCTTGCTGAGAATGTTAGCTATAAACATTTAGCCATAGATGTTTTAACTAGCCACCTGAATAAATAAGTTTAGTAGCAACTATATCGCCCCCTTAAGTACTGGAGTAATGACAACACAACAGGACTGTGCACTTGCAATGCATTTCTACTTCTGAATTTAATGTTTATGGTCTAATATAAAGCTGAAACATCACATGTATGACTATGACTGTGGTAAACAAATGCTTTGACATTTGATGACATTTATAAAATACAGTTTTAAGACTCTAGCTCCGCTTCTCCAGTCAGGACACACATGATACGGCTGACTGTTTCAGCTCTTGATTGCAGACAGATGTCTGCATCTCGCAGCTCTCAACAGCAGATGTGCCTCGTCTGGCAGACACCAGCAGAGGAAGCTCAGGATCACAGATCCTACGCTATAAAGATCTAAGCATCTCATTGCCAGATAAATGTCCCGTACGACGAGGGACTTGTCAACCAAGCCTCGTCTGATTACACAGCGAAACAGTTGTGGCTATACAGCATAAACTAATTTTCTGCATGACAATGGATGAATATAACATGGAATAAGACGAGATCCGCTTGAGACTGAATCATTGTCTTGCATAATCAGCGATCTCCCTCTGGCTCTCTTGGGTATGTGTCATAGGCATACTGAGATAACACATACATAAATCTACTCATCCACCTCTCTCTCTATTTTTCCCATAAGATTTAGAGCGCTGGGGGCAATAACATCTTTAAGCTAAGCTGAAGAGTTGCTAACTTTTTCATTTTTATTCAGAAACAAGCCTCACTGAGGTTAAGGGACACATATTTAGCCTTACTTTGGATTAAATGCTCTCAAACATCATTCCCAATCATGGAAGACTTTGATAGTGACAGATGGTGTCGCACCCCAGCTGCACACGCAGCATATAAACAAGAGGAGCTCGCTGGGCCGCAGCAGGTGGAGAGAGAGGTGTGATCCATCATGGCGGTCTGGCAGCCCGATGCCCCGCCGAGGTACTCACACACATCTGTCACAGCACGGGAACACCACGGCAGACCCAGAGCACCAACCAACACCTGTCTGTTTGCTGGAGGAAACTTCTGTCACCTGTCCTCAGACCTGTGAAACTTTGGACTGAGGTGGGAACGGCGGGCCAAATAACAAATGAATTGTCAGGTTTAGCTGGTTTACAGCTCGGTTACATTAGATTGAACAAACCCTGTTGAAAAAAACTGTGTATGCTGGTTAGATATGTTTTGAAGCAGCATGACAGCTGGTTTGAGCTAGTTTCAGCTGGTCCTGAGCTGGTTATGAGCTTATGGACCAGCTTAAACCAGCTCAAACCAGCTGCCATGCTGCTGTAAACCTAATCAGCATACGCTGTTTTTTTTCAACGGGGATGACAAATGTTGGTATAGTGAATTAAAAGATATACAGGATTAATTAAGCAAATAAAAAAAAAAATCATCTTTACAGCTTCATGCTCTTTTGCACATCGCACATATTCACTTACAACTGTGAGATTGAATACAATGACAAACTTTGGTAATGAATATACAATAAAAATTTTGTTTCCAGAAAGGACTGTGCACTAAATATTCCAGGTTTAGCGACTTTACTGAAAAATGATTGATTACTGCAGAGTCATTAAATTTCATTTCATAGTTCGAAGCCACATTTTTCTCCATTGTTTTGGATGTTATTTGAGATATTTTGGGATTTCATGTTAATTGTCGTCAACATTATTGTTATAATGTTTAGTATTTTGTTATTATTTAACACATTTTTGTTTGATTTTGTAGTTTTTTCCATACGCTGGAAACAACATTAAAACCAAGTATCACTAGATATTGCATATGTTGTGTGACAAAATTACTTGCTAACATTGTTGTCCAACTACTGACATGATAAACTATAAATCAAAATAACCAGCAGTTAATCCAACTATAACAATTAGTAGTCTACCACTAAGACAACTTTACAGTTCATAGCACATAATTTTGTACGGAAGAACTAATATAAGCACTTAAAATAAAATAAAAAAGGTTGTCCTCATTAAATTTATTTTCCCTTAAATCATGTCGTATTGTGATGGTATTGTGTTTTTGTAAAATACACTGCTTATGCGGTCGTGTAACTGTGTGTATTTAAAGGTTGAGTCATGAGGGTGTCTACAACCAAGAGCGATCTGCTTCACTGAAAATGACCAAAAGATCTCGGCTGTGAAAATGCTGAAATTAATTCAGCACTACAAGCATGATACATTCCCACTCACCACTATTAGCTGATTAAGCCATGGCGCTCTCTGTGTGTATGTATGTGTGTGTGTGTGTTCAGGATGTGTATGTCTGATTCACAGCCTGTTCCGTCCATGTCCTCCTTCACATTAGGCAGCATTTCTCTCCAGTCTGTCAAAGTCCATGTGCATGAGAGAATTAAGAGGCATACAGAAGTATCCAAGCAAAAAACATCCCTACAGCTTCATGCTTTTGTGCACATCATACATATTCACATGTGATCTCAATACTTCTGACTTCTGACATTAAATATAATTCAGAGTACCTTTTTTACATTTTCTAATGCCTGGAGTGTCAATGGGTATTTACTGTGTCTATTACGAGGAAAGTAAGCAGCGAATTGACTGTATGTTATCATATGAGTGTATCAGGTCAAGCAATCACGGTCAGCTGAGCAGAACAAACTAACGATGAAACCTCGAGGAACTGTCTCAAAATACAACACACAAACATGTCTGGTTTACTATCTTTGTGGGGACTCTCCATAGGCGTAATTGTTTTTATACTGTACAAACCGTATATTTTATTGCCCTACACTTAAACCTACCCCTCACAGAAAACTGCATTTTTACATTTTCAAAAAAAAAAAAAA
>SCHK01366609.1:37786-49335 GCA_004124795.1 Poropuntius huangchuchieni | reverse complement strand
CCTGGGCCTGATTTGAAAAAAATCGGATTTGGGCTGTTCAGTCTGTCATAAAAAAAAAATCAGATATGGGTCACATTTGGGCAAAAAAAATCGGATTTGAGCCACTTTAGCCTGCAGTGTGAACTAAGCCTAAGTAATTTTAAAACTTTAGACAGTACACAGATTTGAAGACTAAAAAAGATTTCATTTCTACTGTTAATACAGTTTTGGTAGGCTACTATGAGAAGGATAGACTAATATAATTCAGATGGTCTATCTTTTATTTTTATGGTAGCCTATATCAAAAGTCTACATTTTTAAATGTGATTTTTGGTATATTTACCAGTATTTGCCATACATAACAAAAATTAAAATAGGAAAAATATGCAATATAAAAATAATTTAAGAAAAAAAATCTTAGTAAAACACAAGATTTGGTTTTCAAAAAGCCTTTTTCCAAAAAGTACTCTGCAGCCATCCACTGGTTATAGTGGTAATATGCCTTTTCATTTTAAAAGTGTTTGTTTTTTCACCAGGTGGCAGAAATCTTCCACTTAAGTATGGCACATTTTCTATGAATTGTCTCCATGAATAAATACGAAAAAATACAGATCTTCTACATGCAATGTCGCCATTTTATAAAAAATATACAAAAATATGAATAATTTTGGGGCAAATGAATAAAAAAATACACAAATCTTTCCAAAATTACTAAACTGAAAGTGAGCAATGTTATTTGTGTTGTTTAAAAAAAATGTGCATCTGCTCCCCTGTGTAAATTTCAACACCCTTTTTAAAAGTTTGAATAAACAAGTAAGAAAAGAATTGAAAGCAATTAAAAAGCCGTGCAGATAATCCTGCCTTAGGTTTTGGACTCTTTTTCTTTTTACTTAATATAATCTAAAACAGATTGTCTGCATTGTCTACTGATTGTGAATGTTGGCCCTAATCTCATGTAATCTGCTGGTAATGTTTTTAAATCTTGAACTCATCCAATACCTCTTTAGGACATCAGCAAGATCAGCATCAATGTTGACTTTGTGTCCTGTACATGCATCTGAATTGACATATCTCTGGATTTCCTTCCATAATGAATTGTTTAAGGTAAGCAGTACTATTGTTTGTTTGTTTGTTTGTTTGTTTGTTTTTAAAGTCCAGGGTCTTTTACTGCACATCTGTGTGTTATTTAAACTCATAAAAGCTTTGATTCCTGTTTCTTCTTGTAATAGAAGGATGTGGATGTTCTCTGTATTGGTGTCAGTGAGTAGAGACAAGGTGTCTTAATGCATGGGATCATTTTGTGAGTCTGATTTTCATCTGAAATTCAGAAAATCAGAAATTCTCTTTGTGAAGAACTTGTCTGTTCTGTCTGTTATTGAATCCTTGCTCAATAGGTAAACAAACCTACACACTCGGGAGGAATTTGATTGGCTGCGAATGTTTGGGATGTTTTCCAGATAAAAGTTGATGGAAGCAGATTCACTTTGACCAGATAAGTAAACACATCTAGAGAGGATCTTTCTTCAACACTAGCGTCTGCTTTCCAAGGCAGTCAGCTCCCATCAGTTTCATCAAATATAAACACAAGCTTCTTATGTAACTTTGTTGTTTGGGTTCTTCCATTTCTAAAATATAATCATATAAATATTTATTTCACCCGATAGTATCACATAAATATCTGTTTTCTGAAGACACTGTCATGATTAGTTACTGTATATTATATATGGTATTTTAATATGTAGGAGAAGTCAAGCTAGTGAAAATGGACAGGGTCTGTACTGAATCCTTTGAAACTACAAACATTTTTGGGAAGTTCTTCTGCAGAGCCTTCCAGAGCACAGTCTGGTAAGGAAGTTAGTTATGATTATACAGACACACTGGGCTTTGTGTGCAGCTCCACCTCCAGGTTTAATGGGCCCCATGATGCAGCTCCACCTCAGGGCTCTGTTGGTCCCTTGCTGCAGTGCCACATCTGGGCTCAGCATGCCCAATGGTGCAACTATTGCTTCTGGGCATTATGGGTTTAGTGCTTTTTCAACCTCTGGGCTCTGCAGGCCCCATGGTGTAGTTTTACCTCTGGGTTCAGTGGGTCCTGTGGTGCAGCTCTGCCTTAGCTTCAAATGAGTCCTGATGTACAGCTCCACCTCTGGGCCTTATTGTGCAGCTCCACCTCTGGGCTCAGCGAGCCCTGGCCAATTTAAAATGTAGGGTAAGATTTTCCATGAAAAACGACCCAAATTTCTGTCTGTTCTGCACACAGTTAGTTTATGGCTTCAGAAGATTATAGTACACAAGTTCATTTTTGTACTGTTTGACAGCGGTGGTCACTATGAACTCTTGTTGTATGGCAAAGAACTGCATAAGTTATTTTAAATCAAACAGTGTAGTTCTAAAAACATCAGAAAAATCAGATGATATTCATTCTTTCTTTCTTTTTACCATTTAAAAGTCTAGGGCCAGTACAATTTTATTTTGAACATATATGTCAGCGTAAAGTACTTCTGACATTAATTATACAATATAATACCGCCAAATTTCACAATATTTTATTTATCAGTGTGAGCTGAGGCGTAACATTATATCTACTGTGCACCGTGTCTAACTATATAATATGTGATTTTCTGCATTTATTTTTGATTTATAAACAATAATCAATTAATAGAGAAAGATCTGCCACAACCAAGCAATTCTGACTCCACGATGACATTTTCTCAAGAAACGTAGCTCGTAAATATTACTTTAAAAATATTTAAGACATAGCCTATATTAATATTATGCGTTGGATCTCAGAGGTGTAGTTGATTTGGCTGATCACTAGGTGGCAGCGCTATTTCATCTGTGACAGTTCGTTTGCAACAGGTAGATCGACAGAACCTCCTGCTGAACACAAACAAAACAAAATATCGTGAAAACAAAATAATCTGTAAACTGTATCTGGATACCGAAGAACTGAAGGAGCATTTACAGGTCTATTCAGAGTTTTAATTATTTTTGAATTGTCTAAAAGGAAAGGCTCTGTTCTGGTTGTATTTGTGCTGTGAGTTTTATAGTCTTACCACAAGATGGGCCTAAGCAGATAATAACTTGAAAGGACACAGAATGAGGCAGAGTAAATGACAGTAAATTTTATTCAAAGGATGAGAAGAGAGACTATCTGTCTGAGAGGAACAATTGTGGCAGCAATCACGATTATGTTTCTGTGTCTCTTTTTTTTTTTTTCGAAGGAAAGCTGCTAAGATTAGCCGGTCTACATCCCTCTGAGCTTGTGTGTGTGTGTGTGTGTGTGTGAAAGATGAAAGTCATGACATTGCTGCTTTCATTTCTCAGATTCATTCTCTCTCATAACTGGACTTGATTACACGAGCCAAATGAGAGAAAAAACATCCTCTGATTGCCGCTGCCTTCATTCATAAACAGGAAAGACAGCCTAGATCTTGTACTCAAATGGATGTTGCTCAGATAAACGTCACTGTATTCAGATTACGCTAAATGACCTTTGCAGTGTCCTTCTCCATCAAATCACTGAACATCATAGCTGAAACTGGCACCGGTGGCATCAAAATATACAGCGTGGATGCATCATAGTCTCTGTTTCAGTCTGTCGGTCTGAATATCTCCTCTAAAAATATTCCTTGTTTGTCTGACATTTGCAGTGATGTTGACCTTTCATCTCACCACACTCATCTCTCAGACTACCCTCCTCTTTCCCATTTTCAGGAAACCCATCCTATCTCATCTTCATCATCTGTATTTTGGCCTATTCTTTGTTTCACAAATAAATGCACAAACACTTGGATTGAACTTATGTTTTTGCCACCCATTGGCACATTTTCCTCTTCTTAGTTTGAGAGACTAAATGTAAAGATTTTTATATTTATTTTTTATTTTATTTTTTTACAGTTCTACAAGTTCAGTTTTTTTTAATCTTTTGGTAATAATTGCAACTTTGAGTTATTTTGAGTTAGCAGTTTTTTGTTCTTTCTACTATCAGACCTTCTCTAGTGCTGTCGGATTGAATTGAGGGCATCTACTGTATGTGCTGTAGTTTACAGGCTTTTCCTTTATTGATGTTTAAGTCTGCTTTTGGCTGAGCTTCATAAGCTATTTTAGCAAAGTTGTTTCTCTTAAACTAAGATCACACACATGCAGTAGTTTGGGTTTTCTCTAAAGGGATTAGTTCACCAAAAAAAAAAAAAAGAGGAAGACTCTGTAGTGCATGAGTTGTATGAACTACTTTTATGAAATAAGTGATGATAATTGTTTGGACATTTTACGAGCTTGATTCCATTCTCAATTCATAGCAATTGCATGGAAAGCAGTGACTAGCACATTATTTAAAAATTCATACAGGATTGAAATGACATGAGGGTGAGAGAAAACTAAAACTATCCTTTTAAGGACTCTTTGCATTTGCTTTTTTCTCAATCTTGACCTTTTTTCCATTTTCTGTTGGATTTGGGCATATAGGGAGGGACTTAAATTCCCTTTTTATTAAAAAAAACACAAAAAATGCTAGGTGTATTAGTAGTTTAAAGTTTTACCATCTTAAAATAATAGAGGCCACGAGTGGCTCAGTTTTAACATGGATCTGTGGGACATCATGTAGATAGTATGTGTCTATTTAATTTATGTTTAGTAAATTTGCCGTATGTGGATTACAAAAAAGATATCAAGAACATCAAACAATGTACTTGATTATTTAATTAATTAATAAGATTATTTTTAAAAATCTAAAAAACATTATTACAGGCTATTGTATGACACTTCTGAACACTTTTTGAAGGCCCTTTAGATCATATTTCTCATTGTCTCTCATGTTATTAATATCACATTCCATCTCTCAGTCCTTCTGTTCACCTTCATCTCTCTCTCTGTCTCTCTCACACTCAGGTGTAATGATCAGGCATTCATGTTAAGTCTATTAGAAGTCCCATGTGTTATAAGTCAATACAGCTGATTTATGTTCCTTTGTATGGGATCATTCTGACTCCAAAAAAGAAGCACAGCATCTTCATCTCTGTAACCTTCACCTAAGGGGGAATGACATTTTCAGCTCCTTCGCAGCTCACACTTTTAAGATGATCAACAGTACAGACTGAGACTGTTTGTTTGAGCTTGTACGTTTACACATTATAACATTTTCTAAACAAATTTTTATAATACTGTAAAAACATGCATTAACCAGTCGATATATAAATGCTTCTCCTTGTTTCAGACTCTTTTCAAAGGCTTTTTTGCCTAGCAATCAAGGATCTGAGCTGGAAACACAAAGGTCAAAGTTGGATCCCAGGTATGGATGAAACCATTGTGCATTTAAGCAACTCATTTAACCCAGAGCTGCTCCTGAAGCCTGTCTGACAATTGAGGTATTGTAAGGCACTTTAAACAGAAAGCAGGTATTAAATGAAAAGTAATCAACTCCTCTTTTCAATCTTCTTGTCAGTTTTTGTCTTCTTTAGAACTTAATTTTAGCTTCGATCGTACTGCAATTGATTTCATTGTCTACTCAGTAGAGTATCTTCTATTGGCCGTATTATATTCTCCCTCCCTTTGATCATATTTTACCCATTTGAGAGAATGAAATGTGAGTCACTGCTGACACTGCAGATCAATCCTCCTGAAATACAATGAAGGAGAGATGCTAAAAATGGATGATGGAAGCTGGATCTGTGTGTGTGTTTTTGTGAATCATGAAAATAATATAGCATCATCTTTGCAGTATGAAAACCCATAAATGATTAAGATAAGAGCAGAACATTCTGGTTTTTAAGATTAGTTTTAAACTGTAAACTGATGCACATTATATCGGTCTGTACCATAATAGTCAATATTAACGTTTTTTTTTGTTGTTGTTATTTAATTGCACATAATCATTAAACTCTTATTTTTACATTTATATTACCTTTGCCGTTATTTAAATGCTAACTGAAAGTTCTTAAAATCTGTAAAACCTTAATAATTTAACACCAGCAAATGTAATTTTTAGCTCTTCTCAAAATGAATATGAATTTTAGTGTTTTAGACAAAAAAAATCTGCCATTTAATGGTTATTGTCAATAACATAAAGGCTTATGGGTTATACCAGAGTCATGAGGATAAAGGCTATTCCCTTTTACCTTCGCTGTTCAGGTTTGTCAGATTGTGATAATATCTACTGAATCTCAAAGATGCAGTGGGTTATGTTGCGTTTTATTTCTTGCCTTCGAGGACACTGTTATTAATGTAGGAACAGTGACCCAGCAGGTAATTCTATAGCTTGCAGCATGCCAGTTTTATAACAAGGGTCTCCATGACTGGGCAATTTATGTTTATTATGTCCAGTTTTTGGCATGGTTGAGATCTGGACAGCGCAATACCTGAAACATAGCTTTATAATCTCTGACAAATGGAGGAGGGCAGGCCTAAAAGACCCTCTTAGCCCCGGCTGTCCATTCAAAACACCTGTAAAACCCCCTCTTCGTTGAAGGGCAGTGAAAGTTGCACCCAATCTCACTCTTCTGCTTTGATTTAATGAATTCCAAGAATTCTCCAGAAGAAGAGATGCTTCCTCCAGGCTTTTTGGCCTCAGCAGTCTACAGGCCATGGAAATGGAAAACGTCTGTTTGCATAGACCAGAGGATTTCACTTAAGAGATTGATGCTCCTTGAAATCCTCTGTCAGTCTCGTCATGAACATATGCATTAGTGTGCGTCCCGTGTTTTGTACTTTTTTTTTTTCAGTGCTCACACGACAGCTTCAGACTCTGTCTGGATCTGATTCTAACACGCCATCTTTACTTTTATGCATTTGGCAGATTCTCTTATCCAAATAGACTTAAATTGCATTCAAGGTACACAATTTATCAGTTTATGCGTTCCCTGGGAATTGAACCAATGTACTGTAGCAGAGTGCTCTATTGTTTGAACTACAGGAAAGGCGAGCTGGAATTGGAAAGCTTCGTCAGCTTCATACTTTGTGGTTCTTATGTTCCAATTGCAAATTAAGATGATTGAGGTGAGACATTCACATTCAGATACACTGAGATGAGAGCAGTGAATCACTGTGAAAGAATTATGGCTTTTTGCTCAGTAGGCTGCCTAAAAAGAACAAAGGTCTCTCTGAGTTCACACTCTTTCCCCGATATTCGGCCCATAAGCCAGCACGCATTGTTATGCAGCATAAGGTTGTAATCTTTTGCATTTCCTGCAGCAAGACTCTGAAGAGAAGTTGAGAAGCGATGTTATGGGCTGGAAATTTTATGAGCCATGTCACGGTATCCATGGTGTCTTTTATTTTCTCGCACAGTTTGGCACACTACACTGCTTTATCAATAATGCAGTGAAATGCTATTAGTGCTGGGAGTGCAGCAGTTAGTCTGCTTAACAGACCCTTGTGTTGTCTATCCACAGAGCTCCATCAATAACAGTTATGCATTTTCCAAGGCCAAGTGATTTAAAAAAAAAAAAAAAAAAAAAAAAATCTATCTTTTATTTGCTCATGTCATACAAACTATAAGAATTTACTTCAACATGGCTTCTTGTTCATTTAAAAAGTAGGTTTAACAAATTGAAACTGTAGTGCAGTAAACAAACCTACTATATAGTTATGGTGTAGATACAGTAGCCTGCTCTGATTAGTTTTAGTTGTAGTCAACAACATGGCCAGCAGACTTTGTCCTGATGAAGGCCATGGGCCACCTTTCGGGAAACCCTGCACCGTAACATCTGTTTTAGTGTTTGGCTGAACGTCTTGACTAATCTGCGAGTCTGCTGTCTTCAGACTTACTGCCCTGAGCTCTTTCTGGCATTAAGATCGGGGACTCGGGGAGTTAGTAACATATATTTAGAAGATCCAGCTCCGTTCCGAGTTCCTCTTGTTTTCTTTCGTTGAGTGACTCTTCATGCCAGCAGTCATGCCTGGTTGCCCTGCTCCAGCCCACCTATTCTGACCTCCACATTTCAGACAACAATACCATCCATTACAATTAAATCTGGGGCAGGGTGTTACCAACTAATTCTGAGTTTGGTTCACTCAGGGTTCACCTCAACTAATCCCAGAATTACTCTGTTTCAGTGTGATCCAAATTTCCGTAGACATTTTGAGACCACGTAAATGTAATTAGTCTTTTTAATGTTTTAAACAATGAAATAAGAATACTATTTCTAGGTCACAAATCAAATGTAGGTGTATATATATATTTTCACTTGATCTAAAAATAAATGTAATTAGATTAATTCATTAAGACACTGAAAATTGCAAAATACCTGTAATACCATGTTTTTGTTGATGGGTCTCACTCTCCTGCATTGATTTAATGAATTCCCAGTTTGATCCAAATTTCCATGGGAACCATAGACAGTACATTTATGTTTAAAACCATGAAAAATTAAATATACTTCCATGTCTTTTTTTTCTTTTCAAAATCTGTCAATTCAACTTTTTACTTGAATTGTTTTCCTGATCATGTAATTTATGTTTAAAATGTTATGACCCTGTCTAGGACTGCAACAAATTGATCACAGCAGCAGTTTTTGCAGTTTTTGTTTCTTGTTCTTTGTTTTCAGTGGCAACCCCTTGCACTCTGCCCATCCCGAAAAAAGTATGAATATGATCTAAATATGTTAAATTAGATTAGATTGTTTTTATTTTTCATTTCATTCACATCACATCTGCCTTAAATAATATATTCATGAACTGAACTGTCATCCACCCAGTTTTAGACATGGGTTACAAAAGCTGTTGAAAGCAGCAGTTTCACTGAACTCAAATCTAGCAAATCTGTATTCCAGTCATTCACATTGCTTTGAAGCAAAAACCACAGCCACAGAACTGGACACCCCAAAACTTCACACAACTCTTTAGGAAGCTCTTCAGTCACATTTAGACTCTAACAGATGAGCTCAGCGAGACCTCATTTAATAAAACTCACCGCTACCAGAATACCGCCTAAGCATTTGCTCTCGCTGCACTATTGCACTCAAAAATTTGTCTGCTGACGTCTTCACCAGATCATGATTTCAGCCTCTGTAGTGTCATGATGTGCATTCGAGCGTTCAGCAAAGCTCATTTCATTTGGCTGTCTCTCGCAAACAAATTTGCTCCAGTCCATCTCTACTCAACACTTCCCAGATGGGAGTCAAGTGAGCGAATTGTTCATTTAGATATACAGAAATTATTTTTTTTACCATACAGCAGCCCATCTAAAATCGAATTACATCAGATGTTACACCAGAGGATTCGCCAGCTGCGTTCCCTTGCGCTTTAGTCTGTGTGCGTGCATATGTGCTCGGTTTTGTGTGACATGCGCTTGCATACATCATATTTTCTTGCAGTGATTTGATAAATTCAGACAGAAAATGGTGGGCACAATGAACATCTCGGTGCCTGCAGAGAACCATGGCGCCACAGGATGCCACCGTCTGTCTGCTACTGTTGTGTTTGAGTGTGTGTGTGTGTGTGTGTGTGTGTGTGTGTGTGAAAGGGCACCTTGTTTTGGTGAATAATTAAAATCCTTGTTAATCAGCTCATCATTGGCTGCACAGTGAGTGAACAGGCATCCAACCATGATATAATTATTCACACACACATACACACACTCCTTCTGATTGCCATTTCATACATACACACACATACGCGTACACACATGGTAACCAGCACTTTTAATTGAATGATCATCGGTTTCCCGCTCACCGGATTCAACAATTCCAGGCTACTGTACAAATCAGCACACACACATTTTTGTGAATTGATCTGATGATCTGGGTTGCACCGAGAGGTCATTACAGATTCGTCATTATTTTTAACCTTGTGTGGATATTCATTGAATAATCCAAAACGCAAAACCTGAATATTGAAATCTCAAGCAAAAAGGTTTTTTTATTATTAAAAAAAAAAGCAGTCAAGAAGGCAGCGCAATAATATTGTGCAGTGTCTGTCTCAGTTTATACTTGGTGCTTAAGCATCCGTGGATAAGAAACTCTTCATTTTCTTCAAGATGAAAGAGCTTAGCGTTCAGGACTGTTTTCATGCTCTTGCTTATGAAGAAAAACAGCCGCTGGCATATATG
Source organism: Poropuntius huangchuchieni (assembly GCA_004124795.1). Taxonomy (NCBI): domain Eukaryota; kingdom Metazoa; phylum Chordata; class Actinopteri; order Cypriniformes; family Cyprinidae; genus Poropuntius; species Poropuntius huangchuchieni. The sequence goes on along the minus strand of SCHK01366609.1, from coordinate 39,311 downwards.
AGGGTTGGTTTATTTGTTTATTCTACTAGAGATCTTTCATTATTGCTAAGAAATGAAACTGTTTTCATCAAAATTAATATTAGGGTTATATTAAGGTTTAATGTTTTTCAGATTCTCCCTGAATGAGTACTAAACGGTTGTAGTTGAGATCAGTGGTCCCTAGGGTATGTCAGTTGGTCTGTGTGTGTGTGATTTTATGTCAGTAGGCTGTTAGTTTTGCATTTGAAACTGGAGAACTACTGCTGAGAGACGTTTTTCCTGAACCAAAACCCTTTTGAACCAATTAAAAGACGGAACTCAAGTGCTTTGAATGTTTCAGTTCAATATGAGTGCTGGATCTTTCACTGTTCTGGGACATGGGAATCGTCCCAGCGTGCTAAATGATGATCAGATGCCTTGAGCTTCTGTTCCTGACATGAGTATTGAGTTGAATAGAGGAGAAAATCAATGCATATATGAGCAAATCAATGCAGGACGGGGTGTCGAATAAGCTGTAACTGATCTGAACATGTTGCACTGATATTACTAAGGGGAGAACGTGGTTGTTCATGTTACAGTTTCTGTTAATAGTAGTGTTAATTTTGAATCAGTATTTGTTACTTTTATTATGCGCTGATAATAGAAATTCTATCCGGTACTGATAATCTGATCATTATGTTCATGGCTGATATTGAAATGTATACCATTTAGTCTAAATAAATTAAAAATGCAAAACTAAAATCTGAAATCTGTTGTTTTAAATGTGACAAATTAATCATCATTAATCATTAAGCATCACATCCTTATAATGTACAGTATAATAATTAATAATTAAAAAGAAAAATATGTAATATTTACTCAGAAGTGAGCTAAAACTGTCAAAACTGTATAAAAATAAAGTTAATCAAGTAATTAAACTGAGTAAATTTATATATGCCGTTCAAAAGTTTTTTAATGTTTTTATTTATAATGGAGTCTCTTATACTTCATAAATTCTTTGATAAAGAAAAAGTTAAAAAGAACAGCATTTATTCAAAATAAAATTATTTTCTAACAATATAAGTCTTAACTATCACTTTTTATCCGTTTAACGTATTCTTCCTAAATAAAAGTATTAATTTCTTCTTTTTTTTTTTAAATGTACTGACCCCAGACTTTTTAATAGTAGTGTATATTTTAACACATAATTCCTATTTTGAATATTTCTTTTGAACTTTTTTTTTTGTCAAAGAATTCTGAAAAAAAGTATCACAGATCCCAAAAAAATATAAAGCAGCACAAGTGTTTCCAACATTGATTATAAATCAGCATATTAGAATAATTTCTGAAGGATCATGTGACACTGAAGACTGGAGTAATAATGCTGAAAATTCAGCTTAGCTTCATAGCAATAAATAATATTTTGAAGTATATTAAAATAGAAAACTGTCATTTTAAATTGCAATGATATTTCACAAAATTTTATTTTTCTGTATTTTTGATTAAATAAATGCAGCCTTTTAACTTCTTTAAAAAGCATTAAAAATCGTACTGATCCCAGACTTTT
>SCHK01366609.1:22185-37697 GCA_004124795.1 Poropuntius huangchuchieni | reverse complement strand
GTGTGTGTGTGTGTGTGTGTGTGTGTGAGCGTGCATGTGTTTGTGCTGACTGAGTTAAACGGCACAGTCCAACCTGAGAAAACATTCAATTAGATTTACAAAATTCCAGCATTAATAAAAGAGAATCTGACATTCACAGAGCCGCCCACCCTTCTCCCTTCCTCACTTCTGCACTCCTACTCTCAGTATTGTGTGCACTAATAATAGGCATTAAAATGAGTTTCTGATGCCTGTCTTCCAAATGCCACGCTGGGAATGAGCAATCGTTCAACAGAAACGATTAGATAATTAGACCATCCTCGCGCTATGTGAATGCGCACACCCGCACACACACACATATTGATCTTCTGCTTGATCACTGTACAGCAAATAAACTTCACCCTGTCAGTGACATCTCTTAAGTGCTAATGACACTATCACCTTCCTCTACACTGTCACTTAGCTGCCTATCCCGGTTCGTATAGATGGGATGTGAGATATCTAAAGAATATTTCAAAGAACGCTCTCCCATCTGTTGTGGAGAGGTGACATGTGCCTTGCAGTGTGGGAGTGAAGCATTAGGGGGCAGTGCAAGAATATTTCAGTGTGACAGTGGGCTGAAATGGTCCTCATGGTTAAGACTTATCTTCGTACTTCACGGGAAGTGTAGACAAACAGTCAAATCCCTTTGCGTTTTAGTGTAGCTAATGAGTTAAGGAGTGTGTTGTTGTGACAGTGTTGTTGTTAGGGCATCAATGTTGATAGAAGTATGATGTTTTCTTACTTTTTTTCTGTGGGGTTTGGGCCTAGCTGTTTGTTTGTGACCTTGTGTGAAAGAATTGCTTGAGTAAAAGTGTTTAAACGTACGTTTGCTGTGTTTTCGATAGGAAGCGTGTATATGTTGAGAATGGGTTGTTTCGTCTGGTTTCAAGGTGAGGCAAGTTTGACCTCTTGTGGTTCTGCTCCGCTTTTGAAAGTAGGGGTTAATCTGCATTTTCAGTATTATGTCAGGCAAATCTGGAGTTAAACTACATTCTTTCGCTTGGTCCCCCCAAAGTCCCCCCCCTCCTCTCTAGGTTGCGCCGTCAGCCCTTTTGTTCCAGTCTCATTGTAATGCGTTGGCGTGGAAACGATGCTTTCTGACACCTGGCCCACATGAGCCAGGCCCTGTGAAACAGACCTCATCACCACCAATCAGATCAGCTCTCCCACAAATCACAACCAATCAGATCACTAGCCTCGCAGACACAGCCGACGCCACAGCGACCGCCGACCTAGTTGTGCTCTTAAAGGGACAATACGCACTCATCTACAAAGCCCTGCACCCACGAACACAGAGGGCTGTTTAGTGAGTCCTTCATCTGTAAATGATGTACTTTTCATTTGTTGATTGTTTGAACGGATTTCACACAAAAGAATTCATATTTTCAATTTAAAACTCATTTCATTTCCAAAATATTTAGGCCTCCAAACTCAAAACACATTATTTCAGAATCCAATTTCCATAATTCTTGTGAGAATCATTCCCTGTCAAGAAAACCATTGCATCATGTCTTTTCATTTCTTCAGCTGTAAAAAAAAAAAAATGGTTACATCTAATATAAAATAAAAATGTTCAAGTAACCCAAACTTTAATATTCAATAATAAAAAATGTCCATACTTTATTTTTTATTTTATTTTAATTCTCACTATTAACAAACCATTACCTACGACTTTTGCCTCAATAAACTCATCATTTGCTGCTTATTAATAGTTAATATGGTAGTTTTTAACTATAGGTATTGGATTAATGATGTAGAATATGGTCATGCACAAGATGTGCTGTATAAGTACCAATGAACAGCCAATATGGTAATAATAGGAATGTTAATAAGCAACTGGTTAATAGTGAGAATTGGTACTTATACTAAAATTTTACCAAAAATAAAATAAATAAACATGAATTGCATTGTAAACATTCTTGTGGTCTCTGTTAATCACTATGAATATGAATGAGTTAACTTTAGACCAACTGCATTTTTTTTTTTTTTTTTTAAATATTCAATAGTTATTGAACATATTTTAATGTTGTTGTGTGTGGTCAGTAGGCCTGTTTTTCAGCACGCTGTGGTCCCTGGTGATCAATTTTCAGCGTTAAAATATATGCGAAAATGTGCCGTATTAGAGCGTACACAGGAGAGTTCAACCCGCCACCACTATTACAGCTTTTTTCACACCTCCCTTCCTCCCTTTGTGCTCTTTTTTGTCTATATAAAAAATAGATGAAACCAGCATGTGTGTGTGTGTTTTCAGAGACGTTCAAATGCTCAAACTTTACCAAAGCTTAGGAGGTGTGCCTATGCGTGTGTCGGTGTGTACAACATATGTTTGACATACTAGGATGTCATCTGACATATTTCGGCTTGCAGCTTTTTGCTGCTTAATTTCTTCAAGACCCATTCTCTCCCTCCATCAGATCCACACGAGCCATTAACGTCTCAGAAAGCACAAAGACAAGAGCGTAGTCCTCAGAGGAATGCATCACACGTATTACCTGCGCTGAATATTAAGTGTGAATTTTAGTTTTCTCATTGGAACTGAGGAGGTGGCACTGTTTAGACTGTAAATGTTTCATTTCAGGTTGTTAAAGTCTGACAGAGAGTATTGATGAACGTGTGTGTATTTAACATAGAGTTAAAGGCGGTCAGTAATATTGCTTTGTGTGTGAATCAGATATCAATCCTGAGTGAGTAAGTGTATTTTCTCTGAATTATACACTTATTATTATTTTAAAAACTCTAGAATCACAGCACGTCTGACAATCTATAGCATGACTCCAAATGGTCCCAGTGCTAGTGTATTGACTGGTAAATTGAATGTTTTGTGTGCAAGAAAGAAAAAGTATGTTGCTGCAGGGGTAACAAAAGACGTCTCTTAGATCTCTTATGTAATTCAATACATGCAGTTCAGATTGAGTTTCAGCTGATCCATATCTGTCTGTCCTCTCACAGTGAGTGGTTTGTATGCTCACATCTGAACATCATTTCTCTCTCTTTCTGTGTTTCTCTTTGGAACACATGTTTTCCACTCAATCTTTGACCCAGATGATGTTGGGTCTGCTGGGACTAAGTACTCTTCATGGACTCTCTGTATTAAGGACGGGCTGGGGAAACACAGATTTGAATGTGTTTGTATATATATATATGTTAAGTGTATAACTATAGATAATACTCTTAGATAACACCTTAAAATAACCTGCATAGTCATTTGTATTCGCAGAGAGTGTGAACTACTGAATAGAGTCTGTAGTCTGAAATTTTTGTATTTAATGTGGTTATGTTCTTAATTTGAACATCTGGCACATGATACATTTTTAATAATACGTAATAATATTTGAAGACGCGTGCGGCATTTTAATTGTGTCAACAGTATAGCTGGCAAATTATCTGGAGCACACATCAAAGCCATAGTAATATATAAAAATACTTTTCATGACTGTAGTGAACACATTAAAACACGTGTTTTCACGGAAGGCAACCTCAAGTTTGTTTTCATGTTTTGCTTTATAATTCACTTGGTTCGAATAACTCGAAGGAACGCATTTTCTCAGAGGCTTAAATGTACGCTGAAAGTGAAGAATCAATAAATCTTGTGCACAAAACTGTACCAACCAAAACTGTTTGACTCTCCGCTTCCCTCCAGACTGAGTGATCACCGTAAAAGATTAGATAAATCAAATTTCCTCCAGTGTTTTTAGTCTTCCAGCATAGTGCTCAAATATTTCCTCCTCAAAGTCTCACGGCCGGATGGGTAATGATCTGGTGTATTAACACAAAGGGAGGAGATTTAATTTCAGGTAAGTCATGAACCAGACTTACTGAGATCAAAACTTTGCCCTTGAGCAAGTCAAGTTGCTGCGGGGGGACTGTACTTGCATTTAGTTTACAGCATGTAGTAAAGGTTAAGTTCTGCCAAGTTGTTTAATTTTGCAGTATTTGGTCTGTTTGCTATTGAATTAGTTTTCTTCGTGCTGTTAAAGGTGAATTTAGCTATTGCTTTTATCAGTGTTATTATTTCAACTAAATGTAAAAATAGTGGAGATGAGCATGTCTAATCTCGACAGTTAAACATGTTGTAATACTGATGTAGTAATGATATATTGCGCGCTCCTTAGATCTTATCTGAATGCATCAATTACTGAAACATGTTAATGAGTTATTATTATTCAGGATATTATAAAGAGGTATATACTGGTCAGTATAATTATGCAGGCCGTGCTGGTAAGTAATGAATATAAATAGAGAAAATGCTTTGGAGACCCAGACATGGCCTTGCCTGAGAACATAGAAAGTGTTTTCCAACCTCTGACTTAAAATTCAGTGCATTTGGATTAAATTAGATACGGTTCGGCGGGGGTCTCTAGATGATCTCTAGATAATTCAGTGTTTTTTATCTTGAGGTAATCCTGCTATACATGCATACAAGCTTCCCTAACCGGTCTAACTAGTTAATTACAGACTTGTCCTAGCCTTATGTCAAAAGTGGATTAAACATATTAATGATTCATTTAGGTTTTAGTGAACAGAAATGGCTTAACTAAACCTGATTGAACAGGCTTTGCAACTAACTCAAAAAGTACAAAGAACTGTGACTGCGAACTCAAATCAAAAGGATGCACAAAATCAATAATGTAATATCTAAAAATATGGAATAATAATATTTTTTAATAAAACGTTGCTGAGTCTCTAAGATTTTAATCAAGCATCGTATAGTAATTTGAATAGTAAATATCACATTTGCTGTGCCAAGGAAGGAAAGAAAGAGAGAAATGAGTTGAGCTTAATACTTACTTCTAAACGTTTAATACTTTGTCACTGTTAATGTTTTCCAGAGGGAAAAGCCGAATTTGTAGAATTTGTTAATCTTGATGCATAAGCCTCTCAAGGATTTATGGAGAGTTCTCATGGCTAAAGTTTGGTGTGAAAGTTTTTGGATGTTCCTGTAACTAGTTTGTGTTGAGGACATGTGTGTGTGTGTGTGTGTGTTTAGGTGCTGGCCTTTAGGGCAGACAACACAGGTGATAAATGAGTGTGGTAATTTCTCCTTGTACCTGTTTTTAGCTGCCCTACAAATACATCCACACAGCCAACCTCCTTCTTTATTTATAAAATAAAAACATTAATATATAAACACAGAAATTCTTACCAAGGAATGCACAAAAGCCGGCCATCAAGGCTTGTTTTCTTCTGTGGAAACTCTGTGTGTGTATATTCTTCGGTCCTCGTCTTTTTTTAATGTGTTTATTTTTTTTTTTCCTCAGCCAAACAGGATATTACTTTTTCCTTTGCTTTTGTCTTTCTTGTTCACTCGCTTGTAATCACTCTTTCTGTTTGTCTTTCTTCTCTCCTATGGCACAGCTCTGACTCACACTCTCTCTCTAGTAGTTTGTTTGGAATAAACAGTATAATATCGTGTGCAGTGAGGTAGTGATTACGTGTGTGTGTGTGTTTGTCTCTGTACGTATTTGTGTGTGTTTGGGTGATTAGAGTCAGGGTTTGTGTTTCCTCAGAGGAAATTAAGCAGGCATGGCCTCCAAAAACTTCCAAAACTCCTAAAGCATGGAAATCATATCCAGACCTCAGAGCTGTGTGTATGTATGTACTTAGTTGTAGTTTGAGGACAAATTTGTCCCTAGAAGCTATCTAAATCTGAAATAAAGAAATAAATCAAATTATTAGCCAGAAGTAAGTTAAATCTGACAAGATCTCCTTTTAGGGAAAGTTGTACTTTTATTTATTTATTGGTTTTATATATATTCTAAAAATTCAGAACGTTTTCTTTTAGGTTTAGTGTTACTAAACTAATAGACGTGTGTGTTTGAAATAACATGAAAGTTTTTTTTTTCTGAATGTTTGAAAGAACTTTGAGTCCAGTTATATGTGGTATTGCACATTAAAGTGTGATATTAAATATACTAGCATGTTGAATATGTGAGTGAGATAGTGTTCGAGATAACGATGATTCATTTATGTTCTTCTCCTTAAAATATGCTTTGGATTTTAGGATATCAGAGGGTGATATTTGGTGTGCAGTGAGGTTGTAGGGTTTTATTGTGGCCAGCAGGGTGAGCTGTGGTGATGTCCTGTCAGTCTGACAGTGTCTCTGAAGTCAAGCTTCTCTGTCAGGACTGTTAATTCTGCAAATTCACTCGCTTTGTCATATCTGAGAGGTTTACAGCATGACGCACCAGCATTCACTTCTCACACTGAGCAGTTTGTCATTTCAAATCTGTATCTTCCTCTGCCTTTCACACACAAACACACATTCAAATTTGTTTTCTGTCATGATGGGGTTTCTGTTTTTGTTATACTAGGTAATGATATTTTTTGCTCCAACCCCTAAATCTAACCCTCACATAAACCTTTTGGCATTCTATCCTAGTCATTCATTTGGATGGTCCCAGCAATGTATGTAAGTGATTACTGTTTTTTACCATCCTTCAAATGTGTCATGCAGGTTTTTGTGCCAAGTGTTTATTTATTTTAACTTTCAAGAAAAACCTACAGGTTTAAAAGTGTTTTTTTTTCTTCTAAAATTCTGTAATAGAAATTCACCACCGCACCACTCAGTCGAGTTGCTTTAAAAAGACCCTTTCTCCTGTGAACCACAAGGATGTTTTATATAAATGTCAAAATGTCAAAACTAAATTGCATGGTGATCACTGGCTGTCCACCTTGATGGAATTTTGATTGGTTTGTAAAAAAAAAAAAAAAAAAGTGATTCCTGATTTGAACCCTGGTCTTCTTGCAAGCTAAAAAACCATACACATTTTATTTTTATATTGCATTTTGTATATTATATTACTTTTATATTTATATTTTTACTTTATATTGCTGAATGTAGTTTTCATTTTTTACTTTATGTCACTTACTTAGCCAACTGAATGAGGACATGCCATAGACTTCTACAAGTTTTTGGTCACACTTTATTTTAAGGCCAAAATGTTAGTATTAACAAACCATTAACTATGACTTTTGCCTCAAACTCCTAATTTGCTGCTTATTAATAGTTACCAAGGTAGTTGTTTGGTTTAGGTATTGGGTATTTATACACACACACACACACACACACACACACACATACATACATATACAGTATATATGTATATAAGTTAATTACTATATACTAACAATATCCCAAACTGTTTTGATAACATTTCTATTTTTATAGTAATACTTTTTAAAATATATTTTATTTATGAATTATTTTTCCAGATGAGTATGTAGTTTTATCATATTTAGGGAAATAATGCTGACATAAACACACACATGCACTACCATTCACTACTTTAACTACATATTTTCTGAGTCAGTTTTTATAAATAATCCATTGATTCATAAATGCTGCTTTTTGAATAATTAACCATAAGAAGAGTAGTATAACGAGTCAGGTTGTCTGCACTTACTTCAGGGCCTTTGGGACATTGAGAGAACCTGCCTCCATAAGCCTCAATAGACTAATGATTAAATTATATATATAATTTGATTGCAATTGGAAAATTATTTTTCAAAAAAAAAAAAAAAACACTCATGAAATTAAATAAATAAATAAAATAACGATGTCAGTAATAATAAGATAACATAAGAATGAGAGAATCAGTGTTAAAACTCATTAGACATTTATTACATTTGATATGATTTCACTTAAGCGATAGATTACAGCCAAATGAACAATTTCTTCATTATTTACTTGCCCTCATGACGTTCCTAACTTGTAAGACTTTCTTGCATTGAGATTAGCAGAGTGCTGCTCTGTGTCGTACAGTCAAAGTGGATGTGGTCAAGGGGCAGCCGTGTTCATCGGTCGCTTTACTAGATACGTCTCATGTTCTTTTGCATTCGTTAGACGTCAATGAAACATTGAGAGTTCTTTGGAAGTAGGAGTTCTTAAAAGTAAAAGTTTTTATTCAAGATTTTTTAAAGTAAAGTTAGTCTGAGTGAAAATGACAGTGTGCTGTAGGTGAGATCGTGTGAGAGAGAGGGAAGAATAGAAGCAGAAGCAACGAGAGAGGCGTGAGGGCTTTTTGCTGTGGTGTTGGCAGGTTATCAGACAGCTATGAGGTGTCTGGACACTCTGCTTTATGACACACCAGGACGTTTCCTCTCCTTCCTGCTTATAAATATTAAAAAATGTAGAGCTGACATTACCCATAATCCCACACACTAACAGCCGGTATTGTATGTATGTGCGTGTGACTGAGGTTCTGCTAGGTACCAAATGTCCTAGCAAAGACAGTAAAACCTGACATCACCTACACAGTTTGGACCAGCCATCTGTCCCCACGAGGAAAACAACTTAATATTAACTTTAACTGTAAAACGAATACATCTAAAAATGCAAACAGTACGGTAGATGTTAGAAAGATGTTATGGTCAGGTATTGCCTACATTGTGGTGACCGGAAGCATTATAAAATAGTTGTTTTTTGTATTTTAGCAATAAAAAAAGTTAATGCACTAACTGTACCTTTTAAAAACGTTTGCTAGCATTTAATGGTGGCTGATTGTAAAGGTTTCAAGTTCTATATTACCGTTTGGGGTTGATAAGATTTTTAATGCTTACCAAGGCTGCATTTATTTACTCAAAAATAAATTAATATTGTGAAATTTTATTAGAGGTAAAAATTCTTATTTTAAACATTTTCATTTTAAAATGTAAAGCTGAATTACTTCAGACTTCAGTGTCACTTTATCCTTTAGAAATCATTTTAATGTACAGATTTGATGCTCAAGCAACATTTCTTATTAGGATTTTTTTTTTTCTTTATTGAAATAGAAAATTTAACTTTTGATCAATTTAATGCATCCATGATGAAAAAAAAAGCGTAATTTTTTTTCCAACACAAGCAAACCAACTTTAAACAGTAGTGTATATTATATTATGTATTCAAAATTAACAATTAAATTAATTTCTTCCATTTTTATTTCTATTTTGGAGTCATTAAAATGTATTTTACTTTATGGTCTTTGTTATAATCAACTTGATAAATAATGACCATCTGAAAATACAAATAAGTTTATCTCAGTAAAAACAATAAAGGTCAGTGGAAATTCCCCACCATGATAGAAAAACAAATGTGTTTTTTGTTTGAGTATGTTTGAGCCACGTGTGGTCAGTTTCATTCAACAAAAAGCCATGATGAAGACGATGATGAAGGCTAGTTATCGATCATGCCGCCACTAAACACAGGAACAGTGTGTGTGCATACTATTACTTGTTTATCTGTCCGGTGATGGAGAGATGGACGATGACCGTAAAGAGAGCATGATCACACATTTACTTGCCCAATTATTACAGGCACACAGAGCAACAAGCCGCAGCACTGTAACCTAATAGAAGAGCGAGAGGACAGAGAGAGAGACTGCAGCTCATTGAATAAATGGGACAGGCACTGTTTGAGAAGGAAATTGCCTATTTAAACACTTACATCATCTTCACCACACACACACACACACACACACAATGACCTTGATCTGTTTTTGTATCAGATGTCTTTGAAACATTTGTGCATGTGGGATAGAGAGTCTTTGTGACTGTTGTATTAATATAAGTCAGTATATTTCGTATGTATGTATGTAGATCTATTTGCCTTTAAATGAATGTCTTCTGTGCTTCTCTTGGCTTGAGAGAAGTATAGCACGAGCTAGACAAAGAAAGGGCATGTGTTTGTTTAATATCCGCTCTAATAATCTTGATGTCAATTTGCTATATTAAGTAACTGCCACCAGCAGAAGTTGCCACAAGCCCTGTCAGAGTCTCATCGGTGCCTGCTTTTCACTCCTGCCTTCAGGGGCCAAAGTGTGTTTGTGTGTAAGTGACACTTGTCAATAACTGGCACTTAGTTTGACATATTTTTTGGGCTAAACAGTGTGTGTGTGTCTGTATGAGTATATATTCATGTTAGCTTATGAATTCCATTTCTGGGATGTTTATTCTGTGTTCTGTAAGGCAAAGCGTATTTATAAAATATGATACTTTTTTCTTTGTCTTTGAACACAGAGCTAACAAAACTGCGACTGCTATTTTCTGTCTGTTTCAGCTTCTAAGACATTAATGCCCAAATGATGGTCCTGAATCAAAATCCAAAGCAGTAAAATATTGATACAGTTTTAATGCTCTGCCGTAAATCATGCTGTCATACATAGACCACCTGTATGGCAGCAGAATGCCTCTTATTGCTAAATCAATAGTTTTCTATTAGAAATGAAACCTGGACAGCCAAAAACATTGTCTTCATTTGGGGGTGGAACGATAGATCAGCGCTGGCCTGAACTTCAGCTGAGAGTCATTAATGTCATAGCGGTGGGACTCGGAGATTTAGAGCGGCCTCGGTATATAAGCTAATATTTCTGCATTTGAGGATTTTTTTTCTTTTCAGAAATAATAAATTCATTGTGGTTAGAGAGTTTGCTGACTATATTAGGCTCAGAGCAATATCAAAGCACGTTCTCTAATGTTCTAGGGTTGTGGAGGATAATTTGCAGCCGTGCAGACACGCACACACTTTATGTCTCTCATGCCGTGTGTGTTTGACAGGTCGCGTGTTTGATCTGTCTTAGACATGCTGTAATAGCTAGAAATACGTAATAATAATCGCTGTGGGCTGCAGTCTTCAAACGTTATTCATACGCACAGGAATTAGGTGGAATTGTTAAACTCATTTTTGAGAAGTCATTATTAATAACTGAGTCATGGGTATCATTGGGCTATGAATGTGTGGCTCTGTGCTGTGAAGGACAGGAATGTCCATGGGTCAGGGTTTGGCGGTGCATAACGAATTACAGTCTGAAACATTTGAATGCAGATGAGAAGTGTTTGAGTAGAACGCAGTGCTATGTATTCAAACTGCAAAAAACCTAAATTTATGTTAAACTTTATTTTAAGGTGTCCTTGTTATAGTGTAATTATACTTTTAAGTAATATGAATTAACTACATGTACTTACTATGTGGTTAGGGTTAGGATTAAGGTTTGGTTTAGGCTTACTTGCATATAAAAATAGACAAAAAATATATTGCTCATATATTTTAAAATGTTTATATACTGTAAATATATATTTTGCTTACTTACATTTTTTGCCCATATTATATTTTTTCCCCCTCTGAAAATATAACTATTGTTTAAAAGATTTTTTTTTTTTTAAATTGAAAAACATGCTGTTTCCAACATATATTTAGCATATATCTAAATATAATAGATTTTTGTTGCCGAATGGGTGGAATGTGTTCAGTCCTAACCGTAAGTAGTTAAAGGTCAGAGCCTACATATGAAATGTGATACGATATGTAATGGGGGTCTTTTCTGGCACTGTTCCCGTTGAAGCAGACAGAGACATGAGGTTGTTAAGCAGCTTGGTATATGCCTCCATTTGTCTGGCCCTCTATTTCGATCTATCTATACGTCTGTGTCTTTCAATCTATCTGAAATCTACACTGCCAGACTGGACACTCATGTATTATGAAAGCTCCTGGTCTGGCTGATTGTGTTTTTTTTTTCCCCTTCCAAAGTCCACACCTGCTCCTGCTCGAATGATCCAACAGCCCCGCAGTTCCGCGTTCGTACATCAAATCAATAATGGCTTTATGTGGCATCAGATAAGAACGTCTCGTCTTAACCTTCGTGTCATAGGCTGATTCCATTATGCTATCAGTGCAGCGCATCTGTTGTTCTACAATTTGTCATGCTTTATTTAAACAAACGCCCGATAGAGGGGTTTGAGGAGGGCTGGGTCAGATCTTATGCAAACTAATAGAACATTTTTAATTATAAATATGTCGTTTTTCTTTCCAAGACCTTTCAGCCAGCTACCCTTTCTAAATATTTGTGAACAGTTTTAGAGTCAGTAAACTCTCGCAGAGGCCAAATGAAGGACAAACAGCATCTGAAACCATCTGGTGTTGTACTGTCAGTATGCGTGTGCGTGTTTGTCCTCTATGTGTTTCGTGTCTGGGGAGGTTCAAGACGTCACAATGCCCTAGCGAAGTCCATCAGTGCTTCCAAATAGCAGACTTGTCTGTAAATATTTGGTTTGGAGGAAGCATTATATGTATATGCTGTCAACACACCAGCTAAAATGCACTTTTGGCAGGTCGCTCTGTTTATGACACAAATGCACTGCATTGATAGCATGTAAACTAACCCAATTTCAGATTTCCTGTCGAAGCCACAGTGTTATTATTCGCCATCGCGTCGAGTGTTTTTACACTGAAGGAAGGAAGTGTGCTATTTGAAAGTCTAAGATTGTCACCGACACTGATCTGGGATCTGTTAACGCGGTTGACCTGCGATTTAGAGGCAGCGCTTTAAACTGTTGAACTGCTCTAGAGTCAGCACTTCTTTTGCTTCTTTTCAGGTTTACTCATTCGAGTTCGGATCTGTTAAATCCTTTGCTTTAGGTTTATATCCAGCAGCGGTTCCCCAGACATTAGTCTGTCAAACGCATCAGCAAGTCAAATGCGAGCTTCAAATATTTGACACACTTTATTGAATCAGTCTGCCGTCTCACACAGAGGCTAAATATTCAGTCAGTCAACTAAGACTTACCGTAAGATGGAGTTCACAGTTACACTTATTACACCGTAGCAAGTTAACCTTGAAAAGGGTCGTGTTTTATGTTGGAGATGCGAGAGAAAATTGAGTTGACGTCTGTTCTGATAACTCTGTCCACTCGTCTGCCGGTGCGATTGGCCGTCTCAGAAATGATGTTCCTGGGGAACTCTCCGCTGTTTAACATTCAGAGAGGGAATATTTTACCTTTACCACATAGCTTATCTCTACAGGTCAGACGTGTGTGTGTGTGTGTGTGTGTGTGTGTGTGATGGAAAGTGAGGTGGAAAGAAGATGAAGCCGGACACTTGAGAAAGAGAGTGTTTGTTTCATGTGTTTGTGAGAGTGACGGTGTGTGTGTTTGTGTGTGTGTGTGTGTGTGTGTGTGTGATTAGGTGTACAGCTGTAGGCAGTATTAGCAAGGTGCAGGGTTGAGATTAAAGGCTGAGGACTTTGGTGGCATAGCTAATAGTCAGAAGTAAGGAGTTCAGACAACAAATGTCCACTTATGTTCAATCAGTCAACAAGGATACATATAATAACACTTAGTGCTGTAAACAATGAACATGGATATGTTGCACCAGAAAATAACAATGTTAATTAAGCCTTCATCCAGGAGAGTTTAGCTAATTTAGAACCAAATGTCAATTTTTAAGTTACCGATAAAGTTAAATAATTTACAGAATGTAAAATTGTCTATGATGGGATGGAAATTTTGAACTAACAAGTTTGCTTGCTACTGTTTTAGACTTATTTATATATCATTTTAGTATTTATTAATAGTTTTAATTAACTTTGAAGTTAGCATTTTAGTCATTTTATGTGCTTTTGCCATTTATTCGTTTTATTCATTTATTCGTCAGGTTTAGTAATTAATTAAACTTAAATTAGAAATGTTACCTTGGTAACTAACTGAATAAAACATGTTTCTTTTGTCTTTAAATTTTTTATCTAATTTCAATAACCAAAAAATGTTTTTGGTCGCACTGTATTTTAAGGTCCAATTCTCGCTAGCAAACCATTAATATGATTTTTGCCTCAATAAACTCCTGATTTGCTGCTTATTAATTGTTAGTGAGGTAGTTGTTAAGTTTATGTATTGGGTAAGATTAGGAATGTAGAATATGGTCATGCAGAATAAATGCTATATAAGTACTAATAAACAGCTTATTAGCAGGCCTATTATTATTTGAATATCAATACAATTATTTGAACATCAATGCAATGAAAATATTTTGCATCTAGTTCAATTGATAGTTCTTACAAAAGAAAACATGGCATTTGTGTCTCTTAAGGTAGAAAATGTAAAGCACATTTGTGATTATTTTTTGTGTTGTTTTGATCCTGTTATTTCCATGTTTCTTTAAACATGTACTATAGTTATTTATGGCATTCTATATAGGGTATTCTTTGAATTTTTAAAAAAAATCATATAACGAACATTATATGTGAACCATATATCATATATGCAATATTATGATTTGTATCAAAGTATAACAGTAGATGCACTCTTTTGTGAAGGTATGACTGAAGCAGTATTCACTTTGAGAGCGCAGAGCAGCTGAAGGATAGAAGAGCATTATGAGAACTTCAGTGTTCTGCTTGAGCTACAGGCAACGAGACATGCTGTGCTGTGCAGGTGCTCTGATGGTTAGGCCATGCTGTAAGAGCTCAAGGCTATAGGCTACGCTACACTAACCACATCATTGCCAGGCCAGGAGAGGGTAATGACTACACGTCCACATTGGCATTCATTCTCTGCTAGCAGTTTCAGTGCCAACAGATCCACATACCCTTAAGACACACATCAGCACAAACAGTAGTCTCCATGTGGCACACAGACACACTGAAACTAGAGAATGCACACAACAACCCAGTGAAATGACTGACACATTTTGAAAGGAACATATGGAGAGACAAACACACACTTTGCAGTCAGCAGAATATTTTGAATTTAGGGGTATAACGGTACAGAAACATGACCGTTCAGTATGAACCTCGGTTTTGACGTCACTGTATGGTTTCGGTACAGCAGGGGAAAAAAAACTAAATGGGTTTACTGAACAAATAGCTCTCTTTAAATAAATGTAATTGTCATTAGAATTCTCTTAGGGATAAAAAATCTACCTCAGCTTATGATCTAAACTGTTTTTATAATTAACAGAGCCCAAGCTTCAATTTAATTGCATAATTTTTAAATATAATAATCAACACTAAACTTTAAGAAGAAATTGTATGCAAACATGTAAATTTCACATAATGCAGCTTTTAAGCAAATTTCCAAATTATAAAAATTTCAATTTGTTTTTTTAAAATATATTACATTTTTAATCGAATTAATTAGTTGATGATTAAATGATGTTAATCATTTAGTAATTAATCTAATTAATCGCAAAATAAATTTGACTGTGAAAATACCCACAACATAGTTTTTAAAGCTACTTTTGTGTTAAATGAGAAAGTATCAAGTAGACATTACAAATTGTAGCTTTGGAAATATTTTATTTGATTCAACATAAAATTTATTACACATAAACATTTAGGCTACAATGGCCTAACATAAACTATGGAACATAAAAGAAGATAATTAGAGAAACATCCCTGCTGAAAAAAACAATAGAACCCTGCCAAACCACAATAGAAAATGTAATGGATTTAATGGTTATAATGGGAATTGTACTGGTTTTAATGGAACCTATAATGGTATCTACTGGTATGTGATGGATTCTTTTGGTGGAATGTTAAATCCTATTGGGGAAAATATCTAAAACACACTACAAAAAGGAATTTTGTAATGGTTTTACTGGAAAAAGCTAATGGTTCATAATGGTATTTTAATGGAAACCATTTGAATTTCTGTGATGGTTTCTATTGGGCTTCTATTGTTTTGTTTTTTTGTTTAGCAGGGATCTCAGTATGTTTTGTTCATACAATGAAAGTCATTGGTAG
>SCHK01366609.1:280-15126 GCA_004124795.1 Poropuntius huangchuchieni | reverse complement strand
TATATATATATATATATATATATATATATATATAGAAGCCTGTTTCCACCACTGATTTAAAAATTTTAAAAATAACATATCAGTCTTTTCCCCCCTTAGAATTGAACTTTTGCAATTGCAAGTTTACACTCACAGTTGTGAGAAATAAAGTCAGAACTGCAAGATAAAAACTCATAATTCTTTTACAGTCCTCAGTTCCAACAGCCAGAATTATGAGTTTTTATCTTTCAGTTCTGACTTTATTTCTCACAACTGTGAGTGTCAAGTAAAAATTGTAAGTTTATATGAACCTTTTTTTGTATAGCCTTTTATATTTATTATGGTATTTTTTAATTTTCAGTCACATGAACAGTACAATCACAAGACAGGACAAAACACAAATACGCAATCAAGAAGAAGAAGACAAAAAAACATATCCCTCAATTAGATTCAATTTTGCAGATAACCACATCACCAAGTAAAGACAAAGGGGGTTCAAATGAACTTTTTGCACAATATGACATCATAGACAAGGTGAAATATTGTTGTAATAATAAGAATTATAAAATAGTAATAATAATAATAGGTAACAACCTTGGCCTTCTTACTTCATAAGGGCTCTACTTAAGGAAAATTACCATAGTAACATGACCTTTTTTTTTATCCAGTGGTGGAAACACTTCCATACAGGTTTGTCAAATGATTACAGAATTTTAATTTTTTATTAAAGTTATTTTTATTTTTAATATTTTTTTTTTCTTTTTAATTAAAGATTTTGTTGCACACTATTCAGAATTAAATTAAAAAATGTCTTTAAAATTACAATTTCAAGTGAATAAAGTAGAATCAAAATAAAACCTTTGAAATTTGAAGAAAGAATTGCTTTTTAACTTCCATTTATTAAACACACAACATATGGGGTATTCCCAGAAACAGATTAAATTAATAATAAATGAAAGGCAAACTATTGGTATTTTATATTTGTATGTTAAATTAAATTAAAATGTATTGACCATGCTCCCAATTCCCAAATGTTTATATTAATCCCTAAATAAATTGTGTTACAGTATTTCAGAAAATTCATCTTCCTGTCCCCTCAATTCAAAGTCAGCATCCTTCATCTCATAAATAAAACGGGAGCCATCATATAAACTCTGAATTGTGTTCAGTACAATGTAATGGATTCAGCTGTGTTTTTATTTGAGATCTGTGCTTGTTCAACTGCACTAAAGTGGTTCAGGATGTTGCTTTTGTTCAGCAGGTGAACACAGTTGAAGGTCTAATGGTGGTACGTGTACATGGCTTAATACAGTAGACAGGACACAGACCGTGGAGCTATACTCCAACTGCAAATAAACACTAATCATGAGTTCATTGTCAATTGCAGGATCACAGACCTTAGGCCTGCATTGAACAGCAGGGTGTTAACAGTGTTATAATCCAGACAAATAGACACTGTGTGTTTGTTTGTGTGTCATTGATTTAGCTCTGGTCCAGTGTTCAGATTAACCTAAAAAGAAAAGCCATAGAGATAGTTAAAAAAGGTTGAACGTAGTCTCATTTATTGATGCGGTCTCATTATTGGTTTAATCTGATAAGTGTGGCAAGTTTAATTTACTGAGGTGAAA
Source organism: Poropuntius huangchuchieni (assembly GCA_004124795.1). NCBI lineage: Eukaryota > Metazoa > Chordata > Actinopteri > Cypriniformes > Cyprinidae > Poropuntius > Poropuntius huangchuchieni. Next base: position 13,519 of record SCHK01366609.1, on the reverse strand, counting down.
TGAACACTGCTCTGAATAGTGTCCTCCCTCATAAGGACATTTCTCCTATCAGTTCTGCTTGCTGCCTCCTCCTTTTTCTCGCCCCAATTCTGTCTGCTGGTGTGCGTGTGCGTGGGGTTTGTGCTGACTCCATATTTTTCTTGTGTCCCCATAGTGTTTGTCTCACCTACAAAATGCAACAAACTGTCCTATTTGTTTCTCTGCTGCTCTCGCTCTCTTTCCCTTTCTCTCTGTCTCAGTGCATTGATCTATATCATAATAGGTTTCTAAGGGTTTACAGTTGACATGGATTCTCTCACAGTCCTGTATGGTCCCGTCTACATCCCTAAACCCCCTATATATAAAACCTTGTACTCCCCTCAGAAACAGTCTATAAATTTATTCTGCACAAATCTCTTCCATATTTGCTGTATTATCCAATATCCTAATGCATAAATTAAAATGTTGTGGGATGTGTTGCTGGTTCAGATTATTCTGTGTGATTTTTTTCTTTTTTGTCTTTTTCTTGTCAGATGCTTTCTAACCAAAGCAACTCATATTGTAATGTCTTAAGTATTAGCATAATTACACATCAACTATTTTACAAGTTTTTTTTGAAGCCCTTAATATATACTATATCTCATTTTTACACTGTAAAAAAAAAGACCTCAAAACTCAAAATGTTCTAGTGACTGGTAACATCTAAATTTTTCCATTGGCCCAATTGAATTTCTGCACTGCCCTGCACAATTTTCTTTTGGGACAACTTTTACCACAATTGAAAAAAAATTAAATTTGCAGAAATTCAGTTGGGACAATGGAAGAATTCAGATGTTACCAGTCACTAGAACATTTTGAGTTTTGAGGTCTTTTTATTTTATTTTTTACAGTGTAGGACAATTTTGTGCTTTCCTCAAGGCAGCTCACACTGTCCTCCGCTATTTTTTATTTGTGCTTGTAACATCAAACTATACTGTATATCGATATAAACGGTATTGCCTTATCCAGCCCTAACTGCAAGTGTGATATTGCTTTTATACAGCAGCTCAACCAAGAAGTCAATATTTAGTAATTTACCTTAGAAACACAATTTTCTCAGTTATTGCTCCCTCAGTAAAAAAAAAAAAGAATCAGTGTTTTTGAAAAAATCATTTGACTGAATCTATCATTTACTCACTCATTACAACAGTCACTTGTTTAATTCCTGAATGAGTCAGTGTATTTTAATGAATCATTTGACTGAATAATTGATTCATAAATACATCTACCTGCTGGTGTAATGATGTAATTTGCAGAAAGAATTACTGAAAAATCCCGCCACTTTCAGCACTCTTGGTAGACAGGAACTAACTGTTGTATAATAGAAAACGTGCTGCATAAAACTGAAAGAACAAATATTGGATCGATATTACAATTATAATCAGTATTCATTGTTGTATATAAAACATTTGCCAGCACTAAAGAGTTCCCGCTGATCCCCAGTGCAAATTTCTTTTACAGTCCTCAGTTCCAACAGCTGGAGTTTGACCTGGCAGAATAAATGTTTTAATTTCTTAAAGATATATTGCCATTGTGTAAATGCAAAATTCCTGAAGTTGAGAGATTTTGGGAGTGGAAAGGATACTTTAGTCTCTGAGTTAGTAAATGTTTTGACTTCATTTTTTCAGGGGGTTTCCAGTAGAATGCTTCCTGTCTTTCCAGTGGGATGTGTTCAGGCTGTTTAGCTGGAAACGATGGGCTCTTAGAGAGTCAAAGTCAAGTTTGAATCAATAGACCACCAGATTAAACAGAGCGCTTTTAAAACGAAGTGGAAAAACTCTGAGGGTGTCCTGTGTGCATGTGTGAGGTCTGGATGCAAATAAAAAAAAAAACTAAAAAAAAACATGCATGTTTCCTGGGCTTTACAGATCCACCCTGACACCAAATCTCTACCCGACTTCCTGTTTATATGGGTGTGTTTGTGTGTGCATGCATGTATGTGTGTTTTTAGCTATTGCAGCTGAGTAATCAGATCTCATAGAGACAGACACGAATGTCTGGAGAGGAAAAGTCTTCACACTCCATTTACCTCAGCATGAGCAGCCTCCCGCATATAGATAAACACTCACATACACACACCAGTGCACTCATACCAGGTCATTTTTGGTGTCTCTCGCGTGGATGAGGAAACACTGTGAAATCTTTTAGTCTCTTTCCAATGAGAGCAGCTCTGACATGGTGGAGGTTAGTAGCTTCTGGGCTGGTAATGCAGAAGTCGCGAGTTGAATTCCAGGTAGGGCGAACCTCTGAACCACAGCGATGCTGAGAGAGCTCTATCGCTGTTATGCCCTTTAGCAAGGCACTTAACTCCAGGTTGTTCTGGGGGGAATTGGTGCAGTTCACTTTGGATTGAAATTCGCTTTGTAACCGATTCAAAACAGCTGTGAGCATTTCTGGACTGTGCCTCAGCAACCTGACTTTGTCTAATAGAGCGCTGAGCAGCACAGGGTCGTGCCGACCTTGATCACCACCAGGAACATGAGTGAAGGACGTCTGTCTGACTGTTATTTCGCTGCTGAGGGGAAAAAATTAAATAAAATTATATATACTTTTTTTTTTTTTTTTCTGAGTAGAACTATACACACAAGTGGCCTACACTTATAGCAATGAACAATAACCTAGATTAATAAATGTTAATTTCTACATATACTTTTTTTTTTTTAGCATTTTAAGTATTAACATTTGATGTACAACAAATAAGAATGAATTAAAAATAAACAGCATACTGCTGTCATCATTGTGGTTAATGATACAACTGAAAGAAGTCTCTTTTGTTCACCAAGTCTCCATTTATTTGACCAAAAATACAGTAAAACATTTCTTAGTGTTATTAATGTTGAAAACAGCTGTGTTGCTTATTATTTTTGTGGAAAACCTAGAATGTCTTTCTGGATTCTTTGATGAATAATAAGTTCAAAAGAAAAGTTGTTTTTTTTATATATATATCTTTTGTAATTATACATTTGCTTTTCATTTCAGTGTGTCCTTGTTGAAAAAAAACAATCTTAATCTAGGTTAAAAATTGTATAGCAAATTGAACCTACAGTATACTGTATGCGTTACAAGACATTTTACCATATTTAAATCCATTCCACAGAATTCCCCCCGCAAAATCCGTGCAGAAAATGTAAAACCAAAGCCGTCTGCAGATTCTGTCTGTTCCTGCTCAATACTCAACAGTTCAGTGATTTTATATTTGTTATGAAATGAAAAACTATTACAGTGTAGCCAGTCCAGCTGAACTCTCCAAACTCCAGGTTGTCTGAGGTATTTGACAGGGTTCTTACAAGGTCATTTGTTTTGCCAATGGACACTGCCAGACTTACTTTGCCTCATAAGACGAAGCAAGTCAAAGTTCACCTATTTAACACATACCAGTATCCAGAGGTTTTGGTCAAGATTATGTCTCTTCAAAGTTTTAAAATGTGAGAAAATCGCTTCAGATCAGCAACAAGCACTCACCCTTGTGACCTCTATCACTCTTTAGATGCTTGCACTTCCAGACTTGCACAGACCACAAAGTTTCAGCATCTGCTAAATGCATGAGTGTGTGTAAAATCTTTAGTGTGCGTGTCACAGACAGGCATTTTTAGGGTTGCACGGCTCTTTGTCTTTATAGTGTTTCCAAAACCAGGCCTAAACTCGCCACAGCCTCCCTCTGCCTTGTGAAAACTGACTCTTTCCTTCTCTTTTCTCTCCTGGTCTCTCATCCGCATGAGTCACTTTCTCCCCTTGCATGCTTGTGACTGTCTTCTTCTCTCCTCGTTAGGCCAAAGGTGACGTTTTCCAGCTGCGATTTCCCTTCTGCTACAGGTAGAGCTCATCTTTACTGTTTAAACAGAGTGCACAAAGAAAATGAGTGCACGTATACCGGTTTAAAATGCAAGACTTGATGATTGTAATTAAGACGCCAACGTTCCCATTGCATGTGCCATCAGGGTGAGTCTTTTTTAATGATGCGGGTTATTAGACAGGAAGTATTCCTTTGTAAATATCAAATGACCTTTGAAGAGGGTCAGAGGCAGAATTGTTGATTGATGACATCAAAAGCGACTCATTTTTCACGAGAAAAGCAAAGATGGAATAGATTTAGCCCTGGAAATCTATAAAGACAAACAACCGTGCAATTCTAAAAGCGGTGAATATGGATGGTAATGGGGGCCATGTGACGGTTTTGTGTGTTCAGTCTCCAAATCTCGAGATGATCTAGTGATGCTGGAGTGCTATATTAGTTCATCTGCTCTGGAAGGTTCCTCGTGATTTTCACACAATGGATTTCAGATAACTTTTCTCTGGTAATAATGGTCTCAGATTTAATCAAAAGACACAAGGAGACGTTTATGTCCAAGTACATGCACAGACATATATGCACTGGTTATGTTAATCACATATATTCTCAGCATAGACGAATCATTATCATGTATCCTTTCCAATCACCAAAAACTGGAAAAGTTTTCTTACAGTAGAATTATTATTTGCATCCTATGCTGCATGTAAAACTAATGATGCTGTTAACTCTATAACTGCATTTGTCAGTATAGTGTGACAGTAACAAACTACATTTTTCAACGAGTATGATCAGACATGCTTGCTAACTGTCCACTGTCTCTCTTAAATGAAGCAATGGTAAGTGAAATAAGTTTTAGAGAACTATTTTTTAATTATATTCAAATTATATTGTTTATTACGCTACTGTTCAAAAGTTTGGGGTCAGTAGGATTTTATAAATTAATACTTTTATTCAGCAAAGATGCATTAAATTGTTTAAAAGGGACCGTAAAGACTTTTATATTGTTACAAAAGATTTCTATTTCAAATAAATGCTGTTCTTTTGAATTTTATTTTCGTCAAAGAATCCTTCCAACATTGATAATAATAGGAAATGTTTCTTGTGACAATGTGGACTGGAGTAATGGCTGCTGAAATTCAGCTTTGCCATCACCAGAAAAAAAAATATTTTATATTCAAATAGAAATCTGTGATTTGAAATTGTAATCAATTGTATTTAGTATAAGAGACTTATTTTCAAATAATTAACCAATCTTATTGACCCCAAACTTTTGATCGGTAGTGTAATTTAAAACAAATGAATAATATGAATGTTTATTACAATAATAACATAATATTTAATTATTATGTTTTTGGCTTGGTTATGTATTATAAATAAATGATGTGTTTTTGATGTTTATAATGCAAATTAATTTGTTCAAATGCCTAAAATTGTCATTGTTTGAGGATAAAAATGTGGCAGTACTGGAACAAAAATATCATCTGGTTTATTTTACCATTTATTTTTCTGTTTTATATTTTAAAAATAGATGTTTCTGCCTCAAATAGCTTTAAAGTTGTTAGCTTCTTTTATTTAGTAACTTTAATGTAGCAAACTGCTTTTCTCTAAAGAATAGCTTGACTGTAGTTGAAGTACTTTAGTATGTGCAAACTGCAGTTTCGAAGTAGCTTCCCAGAAACTGATGTGAGGTGTCTTGCTGCTCCAGAGGGAACCATCACAGTGAAGTCTGAGGTGTTTTGTCAGTTTTAATAAAAGATAAACTGTCTTGTTTCTGATCTGAAAGGACGTCATGCAAGCTTTAACTGCTATGACTGAAATTACACAATATTAGAGCATCTTTTTTTATCTTATTGATATTGTAATCTAACCATTTCTAATTTGGAAAATGTTCTTTAAGAATTAGTTTAATTATATGCATATACAACTTATGTTTTTATTATTTGATTTACTTTAACAATTCAACAAAAATAGCTATAAGACTAATTCCAGATTGACAGCATCCAACTTGTTTTTGCTAGAATCAGTTTATTTTGCTATTACGTTTCTCCCATAGATTATTTACGTTGAAAACACTCTGGAAAGAAACTTTCATTTTGAAACATCTTATGTTGAATGAAATGCATTTTTTTCTTTTACAGTAGAGAAGGTTTGCACTTGCAGTGTAGCAACTCTCTTGTGTCTTTCCTCCAGGTGTCTTGACAAACACAACTTGAGAAATATTAAGTGTGGATGTGTTAGCCAGTTGTGGGTCCCCTCAGTTGCTCCAGTAGTTTCTATGGTGATAGTGCACCTGGGTTTAAGCCTTATCTGAGAGAACTAGTGTGGGACATGCATTCACGTTCCCACGGTGACGACTGTAAACAAGTAGTGAAATGAAGCGAATGGCTGTCAGCAGCATTTCCAAGTTTACATACAACATCATTACAGCACATAGGCCTTTTTGGTACTAGTTTAAGGATAATTGACCCTTCGTAAAGACCCACCCCCCTTAGTTACTGTTGCTATGTCTGACAAGCCATGCCATTCTCATGCCACACATCATGTTTTCACACAGTGAAAAATACATCGCGGCGCAAAGAGGAAACTGACAACATGCCGACAGTCAAGACAGACCAGGTTACGAAATCTTATATTTGAAATTTTGTCATTGTTTAATTCAAACAATACATACCATTTGTGCCTCTTCAATGTGTTGTGACAGATCACTCTAGTGCCTCAGTTAAAGCAGCACTTGAACCGACCATCTCTTCCTCTTTACTAGTTAAAGCACATCAGAAGGTATTTTATTTTAACCACAAAAAGATGTCAATACACACAATTTTTCAAGTTTAAGTCGACCGAAGTTAATCTATTCTCTTGTCTGATTTGAAATGAAATCCATTTTATTTGTTACCAAATGTCTTTTTTTTTTTTTTTTTTTTCAAATTTTCCAAAGGATTTGTTTGTTTGTTTGTTTTCAATTTTCTAAACTCTGTTTTAAAGGTAATTTAATTTTATTAATCAAAAAGCATGTCTAATTAATTGGAATCCTGAAACTTACTCAATTTAACAACAATTTATTAAAAGATTAACAAAAATTAAAATTTTAAGGCCCTATGAATTTTTATTTTTACCAAATTCTGTGTTTTCCATTACCTTTCTGTTTGTAGCCTATATGAAACAGTGTAACGATAGTTGTTTCTGAAATTAAATGGTCAAATGCTCATGAAGTGACTATAATGTTCAAGTGTTTATATTGAGGCAGCAAAGGCACACTTCAGTATGCGTGTAGTAAACAAAACCGTGTATCTCTGCCATTCATTCACGCAGAGACAGGATTCATATTTAAATAATATTTTTATTTAAATAGGATTCACAGGATTTATATTTAAATAATATTTTTGCAGCTTATTCACAAACACTAGTCCATATGCAGTAAATTCTATTTTTATGACTGGATTCCACGATTCCATCCATGTTTTCTGCATCGCAGAAATCTTAGGGCCCTAAAAATGGCAGATTTTGCATTATGATTGGTCAGATTGCCTGTCAATCAAGTGTAACCCTGGTTAAATAGTGATTCATATTTTTTATAAGAGTGCTTGACTAGAATATTATGCCTATCCATATGTCTTCATAAATCAATAAATATATGTATATCTGAATTTAGTTTAAGAAATGAGTAACCGTAACCCTAACCAATCGGAGGAATGCATTGTTAGCTCCACCCCTCTTGTTTACGGATAGCGTTGTGCAGTTAGGGTTAGGGTTGGAAGACAGACAGAGAGCAACAAAGATGTTCTTGTGTGAGAGTGTTAAAATGGAAAAAAATATGACCCATAAACTGTTCAAAGCACAAATAAATTGAATGCATCAGATTGTCACTTCAAGATCTTGGATCATCAAGTGTTAATCGGGCACTCCAAAGCTTGCATGTTTTGGAGTGCCCGATTACCATATGTGTTGACTCGGTGAGTTTACCACTGATATATCATATAACTGTCCTTAAAAATGAATGGCAACACATCAGATTATTAGTATTTTATTTGTTGTATGTGTAAGAGACAAAATGATGTAATATTGTGATGTTGTATAGGATGGTTTATTTATCATACGGTGGTTAGGTCAGACCGCATGTTGTTCACAGTTTGCTAACGCCATTTTGGCTGTGCATGCCTGTAAAAAAGGAAAAGAGAGAGAGAAAAGGACTTAAATGGACAGGTAATTTGAATATCACTTGCTATGGCAATGATATGCATGTATGTGCTTTATTTGTTCCCTGTGATGCATATCTTGTAAATCATTTATTGTTACATTATATTTAAACTATATTCTGTTCTGTGGTCAGGCCAGGTTTTTTTTTCTGCGTGGATATTCTTCTGAATTGGATTCCTCTAATTGATAGCCAGCCTCCCACCTTGATGCGGAAAGGATAACGGACCTGGAGTAAAGGTCCTTTTCTTCTCACTTTATCATTTCTCTTCAGACAAGTAAGAGAGTTCATTCACAGAGACTGATTCTTTAACTTTATGGGACTGAAACATCTCAGGAACGCAACTAAAGGATTTAAGACTGATCAATTTTCTTATTGAAAAGGATTTTTGAACTTGAAAACTGAATTCAGTGTGGGTAACACACATCACTGATTTTTTTTTTTTTTTTTTTTTCATTTGTGTTCACTTGATTACAGTTATTAAATTTAGAGGGTGCACCTATGGGTATGTTTATATATTGTGTTTTCTCTGGTTATTGTTGTTGTTATGGTTATGTGAAAATAACCATAGAAAATTTCACCAAAAAAAAAGATTCAAAGTAAAGATAACATTTGTGGTTAAACCTACCGTCTGCCTCAGTCTATTGCTCAGCACCACTGCCGCTTCTTTTTGCGCACCGTGCAGTTTTCTGATAATATTGTCTGGTCCAATAGTAAGAGAGTTAAGTCCCGTTACACAAGCTCCTTGCAAAGGGTCAATTGGTTGATGTGAACTAGCTGAAAAAAAAAGCTGACCAATAAGTAGTTATCCCTTTGTTGCTATTAACTCCTACAAAGCATATTTTAGACTGTTGCAGCAAAATGTTTAGTAGAGGATTTCTCAATCAAAGAAAATGATTTATATGATCAACAGTTTGACTCTCAGGCTAACTTGGATGCCTGCTGGAAAAGTATAAACATTTTCTTCTCTGATGTGAGCTTTCAGCCAAGATAGAACCAAAAAAGGACCATTTGGAAAACATTATTTTGATTCAAGATCAATTTTTCAAACACATTTTTTGTTTAACAGTGATGTATGGTGTGATGGTGGAAGTAATGAAAAACCATAAATCCTTTGATTTTTCTTTTTTTTTTTTTTTTTGGAGAGGATGTGAACAATGACTTTTGTTGATGAATAATCAGACACAACATTCATCAAAGTGCAGACTGCAAGACACACTTTTTCAAACAAGTGCTCAACGTTCACTTGAAATCCAGTAGTGCAAACTTTCTTTTATTCTTTAGTACAGCAAGCCACGCTTTTTTCATCATGCAACAACATGCTCAAATATGTTTCTCACACAGCATTGAATGGAAAGAGCAGACCATCTCTTTTCACCCCAGTGGTCTTGGAATTGCTCTCTGATGTCCATGGGGGTTCCCCTCTATTCTCTCCCTGCTCAATCCCACCTCGTGGGGACCTTTCCCCATCCTTGTAAAGGAATATGTTTCAGAATGCTTACTGTGCAAGGTTTTACAGCGTTCAATTTGAGCTGTGTGAACGTCTGGAAAGCTTCCAAAGAGCCTCAGATCTCCCAGCATTCCTCAGGAGAGCTGAAAGTGAGCTGCGGCCAAACACATGAGCCTTTCACATGAGCTCGGTGATCAGTACCACACTACAGCTGCCGTTCACTCCTCCCTTTGGCCTGCTAATTCTTGCTTCTCTCTCTCTGTCCTTCTCTCGTTTTCTCTCCTGTTGTGAACACCCCCCCTCCTCCCCCTGCCTCCTGTCAGGGCTCACACATTCTCTCTAAAGCTCAGAGTGAGTTTGTCTGCGGTGCGTATCGCAAGCAGTGTAATCACGGGGCCTCTCTGCTGGCCAGATGTTCAGGGTATCCATGCAGGCATGGCTGAATTCAATGCCGAACTTTTCTGTGGTTCTTTAGCAATGTGATTGGCTGAGAGACAGCGATCCCTGACATTCTAGAACAGTGATGTTTTCAAAATGGGTTCAAGATTCTGCTGGACCAAAAGCTACGAGGAATCTTTTTCTCACTCAACCTTTAAACTTCTGAACGTTCAATAAACTTTGTTCATTTTGTGTGCGTGCCCGTGCGTAGCTCCAGAACTAACTCGTTGGGTTCCGGATCACGACAGTGATGAGAGTAATAAAATAAATACTCCTTTTGGTGGTTAGCAGCAATTACAATCAAACACGCTACCGAATACAGAACAAACACACTGACCCAAAAGTATGCCGCAAACCACAAAGTATCACAAGTATTGCATATTTTTGTTTACTTTGATTTGAACCATCTTAAAACTCAACTAAGCCAGCTTAAATATCAAATAAATAAATCAAATAAATGACTGTCTCTAGGTTGTTCATTTATTGGTCAAAGGAAGAGGTGGGATGTACTCACTAAATAATTATAGTGAGTGATATATAATTTCAGAATTGTACACACATCGCGCAATTTTAAAATTCTGTCCCTCATTCTAAACCTGTATGACTTAATTAAATAAATACATTTCTGAAAATATACTTTGTTACACAAAAGAATGTTTTATACAGGTTTAGAATGACGTTAGGTTGAGTGAATGATGACATATTTTGGGATGGAACATCCCTTTAAGCCACTATAGTAGTAATAGTGCTTACTAGTGTTAGCTTTCATATTGTTTTCACATAGTGAATTGTTAGCTGTTTTGTTACTTTCTGTAATGTGATCCTTTGTGTTTGTGAGATGGAACGATTTTGGATTTTAACACTTTATTCATGAAGTTCAGCTTTTCAGCAATTTATTTACTGAGCTATAGACGTTTGGGTGGGACTGCTTTTATATGTAAAACGAAACCAGGGTCCATATGGGATCACTTTGAGAATGACATTTTTATGTTGACGAGAGATTGAATATTTAATCCACACACGGATGCAAAAAGTAGGTTTCACACCAGCCAAACCGAAGTGGATTTAGAGAGTAAACTCTGAATCACAATCATTACCAAATGTGTTAGCAGATGATTTTAGGAAACACTAAGAAAATACACATTTGTAGAACTTCTCCTCAACAGCAGATTTTTTACACAATGCTACTGGCAACTTTACTGAATTTATCTTAAAAGATTATAAATTCAACACATCATAAATCTTTAACCAGAGCATTTAATTTTGAATTTCTTGCATTTGATTGAAAATGTGAACCTTTTGCCGTAACATAAACATTCAACATTTCTCAAAACCATTTTAAAAGCATCCTAAAACATCTACTTTAATAGATAATCACAAACCTAGATTTAAAAAAAGAAAAGAAAGTGTATCCACTAGAGCATTTAACTTATGTTTACAAATGTATTACCTTTCTATCAGCGTACACACAAACATAATTTACAAATTATATCTGTCTTTCTCAACTGTAAATTATCTGTGTGTGAGAGAAAGAGAGAACGAATAAAATTAGACATCGAGATGCCAGGCATAACTCGTAAATATTTACAATGTGCAAATTTCCCAAAGGAGCATATAAACACATCACAGTTTGGAAGATTTTGTTTAACCGTGGAAGGTTTTCATAATGTGTTTACTAATGCACAGAGGTTTATAGATTTTAAAGATGGAAACTATTGCGTCTTTAACTGAGTATAAATATGTGGATAAAACCTTAAATATTGTGTTAGATGGAGAGATGGCTGGATAGATAGATAAATAGATTAGAACAGAAGTATTGAAAATCAGATGCACTGTTACTTCTAAATAGCAGCATCCATGTCAAACTGTATTTAAATAGCTGTTAGAGCATCTGCTCACTTTGTCATTTACTAGACTAAATCTGTTTAAGAGACTTTGGCCTGGCTCAGACTTGTGGACTAATTTGAAATTATATTTATTCAATCTATGACAGACATGTTATTACGAGTCTTCTAAATAAGTGTTTGTATGTTTGCAGTCAGAGAGAACTAGAGAGTGTGTGTCTGAGGAAGAGTGTGTGGTTACATGTTGCTCTCTATTGGGATGCCACGTGGGCGATTCTAAGACAAGTCACATCTCGCAGACAGGCTGTGTTTGTGGAGGAGCCGATGCATGCGTGTGTGTGTGTGTGTGTGTGTGTGTGTGTGTGTGTGCTCACGGTGTGTGCCGAGAGCTGTGATATTTCTTTATGTAGTCCAACTGACATGGGCGGAATGTAACATTCTCTCTTTCTCTGTGTTGTTAACACAGCTGTGTGAAATAGGCTGGAACTGAGGCGTAATGTGGACAGCTGCTCTTTTCCTACAGTCCTAATGAGAACACACACATGCACTTGCACTCACACACACACATTAAGATTAATTGGCAGCAGTATCCATAATTGTAATTCATTGTAATTGTGCATAAAGCTTCATGAGATGATAGAAATCCAATAGTTAATCAATAATTCATTTATGTAATAATAGTCTGTGGTTATTAAATAAAAACTTAATACAGTAATGATACAGTGTGTTACTTCTAGAGTGCCCCAGTTCAATCAATCAGCAAACACACACTCTCACAGCAGAACAGATGAACGTGCTGGATTTGATTTAGAAACCACAGCATGAATACAGTGGAAAGGAATCTGAATTACTCTGTCTCTTTCTCTCTCTCTCTCTCTCTCTCTCTCTCTCTCTCTCTCTCTCTGGTTTAGTATTGTCTTTAGTCATCATGGGCTCTGTTCAAAATGAAACAAAAGAATAAAGACAAATATACACAAATAATGCACGTTAGCAGTCTCATGCTAATTATTCAAAGTAACCTTAATTTGTCTAAATCAAAACAATGATCTGAATGTTCCTGTTGTGAAATACCCATATCACTTTATCCTCATGAGAAATACCCATATTTCACAAAGGAAATGTTTGGGTTACTTACAGTAAGGTAAACATGGTGAATTTGTGAAGGTCTGGTGCTGTAACACACCCTGATATGTCTTCATATTTCTGTCATGCTTTCTGTGGTATGGTGAAAAAAATGTGCTTAAAGTGCACACTCTGAGCTTTAATTCGAGGGTATTCTCATCAAAATTGGAGGAAAGGTTAAAGGTGGGGTAAGTGATTTTTCAAAATCGCTTTAGAAAGCTGATTCGGGCTGAGAAGCAAAACAAACTTGTAGCCAATGAGCAGTAAGGGGCGTGTCTACTCATGAGATAGCACTCAGTGCACGGATATTAGCCAAGCTGAGCGACAGAAAGATAGAGATGGCGGATAAAAAACAAAAGAGGAAAATGTATGCGGAACAAAAGAC
>SCHK01366508.1:7192-34867 GCA_004124795.1 Poropuntius huangchuchieni | reverse complement strand
TACTCCAGTCTTCAGTGTCACATGATCCTTCAAAAATCATACTAATATGCAGATTTTCTAAACAAGAAACATTTCTTGTCAATTTTGGAAACAGTTGTGCTGCTTAACAATTCCTCAAAAATTCAAACAGCATTGTGTTTTGTAACATTATAATTGTCTTTTACTGTTTAAATTTAGTGTATCCTTGCTGAATAAAATATTAATTTCTTAAAAAACTTACTGACCCCAAACGTTTTGAACAGTTGAACAGTAAAAAAAATAAAATAAATAAGCAAAATGGAAGCATTTTCATTAATTGTCTTAAACTTCTTTAGGACTACTTTGCATGTCACATTATTGAAGTAATATGTAATATAATAAAATACACTTTTATAACTGGTTTCATCAGTCTTGTATTAATCTCTCTCTCTGACCTCCGCAGCCGTGCTCGTGGCAGTGACCGTATGGAATCAGAAGGGCAGCCGGAATAAGTTCCGCAAGCGAGGTGTTTACCACATCCCAGCGGAGCACGAGAGCTGGGAGGACATCCGGGAGAACATCCTCAACTACAACGAGGAGGGAGGAGGAGAGCAGGACCAGGTATTCCATTAACACAGGGCATCCGGGGGAGATATTGATTTACTTTCAGTAAGACTCAGGTCAGGGGAATGACCTCCATCAGCGGCTACACTGCCATGGCATCATCCTCTAGGTGGCAGCATTCAGCACTTTAAAAATTTCAATCTGCACAACATGATTTACACGAGCACAGCTATGCTCAGAACAGAAAACTAGCATGCAGTCTATGCTATGCTGTTGTCACATGCAGGGGCGTAGAATTAAGGGAGGGATCTAGGGACATGTCCTTACCAATATCCAGCAACTACCAAACTGTCCCTAGCAACAATTTTCATCAAACAATTAAATATACATATGTTTTTTTGTAATTTCGGATGCATCTGAAACGTCACACCATTGATATTACCTAAAAAGTAAAGTAAAAGTAAATACTCAGAATCATCCTGGGTCCAATATTCGATTAATATAAAAATAAAGTGATGTGTGATTAAGACACCCAACGCTCTGATATTGCTGTAACGTTGTTCTCAAAATCCAAATTATTATCTGTTAAACATACTAACAATAAAAAACTCTGTTTATGAATTATGAATATGTTGGCTACCATAAATAAAGACTTCAGGTGACATGAAACTGAGATCAAAGGTCTATCATAAATGCCAAAATGATTGGTTCTCTGTGGTTCTCTTATGTCTCCACCCATGTCAAAAGCAAACCTACACTCTTTAAATTTTTTTTTATTAATTCGATTTTAAAATCTATAGCTTCTTTAGCACTTTTCCAGAATTTAAAATGTCACCTGTGTCCACCAGAACGCCTACGATATCACCGAGCTGAAGAGGCCGCTGTGTTCCAGCTTGTCCCAGTCCTCCTCCTGCACCACCGCCCCCCTCATCAAGTCGTCCCAGGGCTCTCAGGAGGAGGTCCATCCCTGCGGAAACATCACCAACGGAGCCACCCTTCCCTACCACCACAATGCCAGCTGTGGCGGTCACTGCTCCATGGACTTCAAGAGCTACGTGTCTCGCATCATCTGGGAGGCCGACAACGACAGCCTGGCGTTCCCCATGGACACCTACCACGTGTACTGCATCGAGGGAATGGGCTCCAGCGCGGGCAGCCTCAGCTCTCTGGGATCAGCCATTTCAGAGGAGGCCTTCACCTACAACTCCCTGAGGCGCTGGGGCTCCAAGTTCGAAGGCCTCAGCGAGCTTTATCGCCGACCTGAGATGGGCGTCCCTTACATGGACACGGTGCAAAGCCAAAGCCAGGAACAACAATAACCGGACAACTTCAAGCCCTGCGTTTGTTTTTGTGTTAGTGTTTTATAGCCTTTAAAGGGTTCCAGTTTGTACGCTACAAAAAAATGTGTCCTAAGAAACTGTTCTGTTGATTTGTGATACAGTCACACAGCTTTAAGGGCGAGGAGCAGCTGAGGTTAGAAGACTGATTTGTTTTATTTATTGAGTGAAATATTAAATGTACTGTATTTATTTTTGCTCTGATAGGGAACAAAGCCAGCGAATCATCAGGACTATGGTACAAGCGTGTCACAACTAAGGTGCGTTTTAGTGAACACATGTGACTAATGCTGCATTTCATTCCACTTGCAAATCCAGCTTTCTTTCTGGAAACGTGCATTAGAATGCCACTTTATTTAAGAAGCTTGCATGTAACTTTGATTTTGCCAAAATGTGAATTCACATTACCGTTAAATAGTCTGGGATCGGTAAGATTTTTTTGTTGTTGTTTAAAAAATACAGTAAAAGATTAATATTGTGAAGTATTACTACTTTTTAAAATAACCTTTTTATATTTAAATGTGTTTTACAAAAAAAAAAGTAATTTATTCCTTTGATGGCAAGCTGAATTTCTAGGATTTTTTGAAGAAAAGAAAGTTAAAAAGAACAGCTTTTAAACAATGTAATGAGACTTTACTATCATTTGGATCAATTTAATGTATTATTACTGAATAAAAGTATTGATTTCTTAAATAATAATTATAAAAAATAAAAAATCTTACTGACCCCATACTTCAACTTAAACAGGGAACCCGTGGTACTGGAAAAAATAAAAAATAAAAATAAAATAAGGATATTCTTAGGATAGAAAATACTTTATTCATTAAATTCTATAAAATGTCTAAAAAAAACATTTTAAAAAAGCAATAATTAAATGATTGAAGTTAACATAAATTGCTGGAAAGCTAATCGACATGTCATGGAAATGGCACAGAAAAATTTGTCAGAAAGTTTGGGAACCCTACTAGATTAATACTCAGTTAACAATAAACATTCACTGCATCAATGAGATTAATTTATTAAATTTATACACTGATGAAACCTGTTCAGTTTGCAATGACAGGTGTAAAACACTAAATGATCTTCTCCAGATCATCATACACCAGCAGAGCTATTATGTTCTTTATGTCATTAAGAATCAGACCACATAACACAGTTGAAATGAAACAGATCCCACATCCGCCTCTGAATGGAGCGCAGCATTATTCCCAGCAGTTTACTGATCAGGGCGTAACGTTTTAGAAATCTGCACTTGACCAAAACTCTTGTTTTAATGGACCCAGCTGCACTAGTAATGGACGCCCACTTCTGAATTTTAACTCTGAAGCATAAATTTGCCAAAAGAGGGTCATGAAGACACCGAAAGACTTCACAGATGACTGATGTGCCAATGAATCACAAATCCGCTCATGCAAAAAGAGCATAAGTTTCATTACTTTCGGTCAGTGGCGGTATAAATCTGCATTCTGCCATGAATATTCATCGTGTAGTTTTTTACCTTTCTTTGTCTTTTTCATATGAGGGACATAGTGTGTGATGCCAATCATTTCTGATGCTGGTGTGCTGAAACGAGGCGACACTATCGTCTGTCTCACAACACCAGATGAATGTATCGTGAATTGAGTAGCCGAAGATGAAACTCCACTGTGTCAAAGTCTTGTTTTAAAAGTTCAAATGTGGCCAGACACAGCGCAAATACAATCATTATAAAAAACGGATGGATATTTTAAATTGCAATATACTTACAAAGGATCTGTATAGTTCTATTTTTATTGTTGTGAAAACAAATATTAGTCTGCTCAAATTTGCAGGCTGCATTTTGTAAGAACAATGAGCCATAAGATTGGTTTTTCAGTTAGGTTGTTAGTCCACTAATAAATGCTCAGCAAAACCTATACAGAAACATAAATTGAGTTGAAGACACATGGCCATTGCTCTTTTTCTGGAAAGGTCCTGGCAATGTCACTCCATGCCTCTTGTAAACCTTCTAACAAGAGCGCGAGGTCATTGCCACAATGGCTTATATAGTTGACTTGTTCCTTTCAGCCCATCACAGACCTGTGCTGCTCGTTGAACCATGTAAATAATGTAAATACAGAAATACTTTTTCTAGGGCCTTAACATTTTCCTTTTTGTATATGAATTTTAATAAATGAACTGTTTTCCTTGAGCAAACGTGAAAGTGTGGTTATTTAGTCGTGTAGTTTCCTCATCTTACATTTCACGCTCCTCAATGTCACCGATTTTCTTTTGTGTTGTTTTACTGCCACCCAGCGGTGACTTAGAATAATCACAGACTGTTTTTTTGTTTGGTTTTGTTTTTTTGCCATATTGTTATCAGTTGCCTCGTGATCTCTAGTTTCCTGATGATTTAGGTCATAGATACATACCAATAGGTATCATCTACATAATTCCCATGAGTTTTCCAGCCTTTTTTTACTCCCTGATATGTGAAAACCAAGTAAAGTTTGTTCTCGTTCTGTTACATTCTGGTTTTCTGAACCAATACCTGTTGGGGTTTTACTATTAATTATCTTAGCAATTGCCTTTTTGTTCTTGACACACTCCTGTAATGCACCAATCAGACTCATCTACTAAACATTTTTAGCAGCTTTGTAGGTCAGTATAAAGCAGTGTGTGGTCAGTTAAGTTGTTGGCAGCTGGCCAGTCTCATATCGTAAAATATTTTCATCTCTGTGGTTATACTGTAATGTAATTTTCCCACTTTGCCTATTACATTTATCTATAATAAAAATATTTTATATATATATATAATTTTTTTTAAAAATTTTTGTATTGCTACCTCCATCTCTGTCTGAAAGTTCTCCAAGGCATCATAATGCAGTGGTATGTGGGACACATCATTAAAAGTAAAAGCATGTGTAGTTTGGAGTGGGTTCTTTGTCTCAGAGGGTCTTGCAGGGGGTTGTGAGTTCAGGGGTAGGAAGCCCACTGAGGAGGGGTCACTCGTTCCCAGAACTACACAATAACTCCCACAACAAAAGCATTGTAAGAAGAGTCCATGTCTTCAGCGCCAGCCACATGTCTGCTCTACATACAGACCAGCTGACTACTGCATAAACCTGTGCATCCTGTCTCCTGGAGGAACTGCTTGTGATATAAGCCAAAATGGCAAAAGACCGTAAAAAAACTTTGAGAAAACTGTTTAAAGAATTCAAAGAATCGAGCTCTAATAATAGCCAGTGGCTTCTGCAAAGAGCTGCTGTAAGAGTTTCCTGTCAAAGACACTCCACACACACTGTATATCAAAAGGCGTTTGTTTTCCTCTCAGTTTATCTGGAGGTGAGGACAGCAACAACTTTTTGGGAAACTCAGACGTAACAACGACACCTCAACACCCTCATTAGGACAATTTGCAATTCAAATTTGTCTTAGTGCTTTCCTTTGTCGCTCCACCAAAAGGTACATCACCGCCTCCCCCATCATTCTCACATGCTACAGAGGCTATAGGGGACTGACAATGGCCTCACATTAGACCAGCAATGTTTAAATGTTAAATTATTAGTGTGTGTAAATTTGCAAGTCTCAAAGTTTGGGGACAGTAAAAGACTTTGAAATAAATAAATGCTGTTTTTTTTTTTTTTTTTTACATTAAAGTACCCTGGGGGGGGGGGAAATTAGTTTCCACAAAAATATTAAGCAGCACAATGTTTCAATACTGATAAATTTTTCTAAGCAGCAGTTTAGTATATTAAAATGACTTCTGCAGGATCATGTGACAGTGAAGACTGGAGTAATGGCTTTGATCATGACAAAAATACACATAAACAAGATGACTCGTTTCACTTTTTAATAACGTCACATTGGAAATGACACATTACAGAAATTGTTATTTGTACACATATACATCTTATGTACAATTCATAGTACATTTTTACACTGTTCTTAAATCAACAATGAAACTAACATGACTGGCTCAAGTCCAGGTCAAGTTTAATTCAAGCTATGCTACAAATAAAAAGGCATTAAATTCATAAATAGCAAGCACCTCAAAATTATTAAATATGCCTTTGGCATTGAGGAACAAAATTGCAATTCAAATATTAAAACGAAAAATCTATCTATATGAAATAAATATGCAGTTCGCTTAAATTCAGTTTGGTAAACTCACTTCTGAGGGGTGAAAACAGTCAAGTCTTACAGGAGTATCTTGAGAATGAAAACAAGGGAATATCGTTCACGAGGATCTGAAGGTTTAAGAAAACAAGCCAAAAACTGATTCTGCTGGTTGTACAAGCTCGTCCTGTTTAACAAGTACAGTTAGCACCGCTAGGTTGGCATCGGACCACATTAACGCCAAAATTCAAAACATACGTTTCACATCACACACACACACACACACACACACTCACAATAAAATTANNAAATTCAAAACATACGTTTCACATCACACACACACACACACTCACAATAAAATTTAATTGTATTTACATAACATAAAACAGTAACATATGATCGATGAAGCAGCAGCAGCAGCATCTGTGCAGACTTCTGAACTGGCAACATAGCCAGAAGCTCTTAAGCAGGTTCAGTCTGAGATCACTAACGTTTCATTTCTAGCTTCAGAATGGATTAATATCCATTTTCTTCGATGGAAGGCACTTCTGAGTGCTTCAAATACTGCTCTGGGAAACCAAACTTAGGTTTTCCCTCAATTTCACACAACATCTGAAGTTGTGTGTTACAGCCTGGATACCGCACACAACTGTAAGTCTCTGGATGTGTTGGTCTGGAAGGGCTCTCAGATCTCTGGGCTGTGATGGCATTAAATAAAGACTAGCTATACCAGGTTCTCCTCAAATCCGTCAGGCATTAGCAGGTTTCTCAGTGCTTTTAGGAGGGGTCAGTATTCCAGCTACAGCCAGCGGAGACATCCGGTCCAAGCTGTCCTGCTGCCGATCATGCGCTTCACTCTGGAAAAAAACACACAAAAAAAGGATGTTAAAACTTGTTAAATCTTAAATAAAACTGATTGAGGAGACAATGAAAACGAGAACCCACCAGCATGGCCAGGTAGTCCACGTGGGTCTGTATGTTGTGTCGACCTTCTGCCACCACCTTTTTGAAGTCCTTCAGCTGTGGTCTGGGCCATTCACGTACCGCCCGTGCAAATGGGTTCATCCACCGCACACAGCTTGATACACTGTCCCATGTGAACCCTGGCCGGGAAGAAAAGAAAAAGAAAAAAAATAAAATAAAATATATATATATATTTAACACAAATCAACCAAACGATTCAAAAACTTTAGCACAAAAAAAAGTCAGTGTTTCTGCAGATTTTAAGATCATTTCAAGACCAATTAAGAAAAATCTCTGTAATAATTTATGGTAACACAATACATCAATATGGCCTAGACAGTTACATTTAATAATAATAAAAAATAAAAAAAATAAAAAAAAAAAACTTTACCTGTACCTTATGATCACACTACAAAAACCATGTTCTTCTTCAGTATTTTTGTCTTGTTTTGCAGTGTAAGTCTAAACATTTATTGCAAAAGCAAAATAAGGAGTACTACTTTCTGTTAAATTGATCAATTAATGAGTTTTACAGTTATATACCCCACTGGCAGATTTTTGTTCTTGATTTGAGCATATACTTACTTCATGTCGTTTAGTTTGTCAGTGAATTTCTCTTGATTTAAGGATGATTAGATATTTGAACTGGAAATCAAGACAAAAATACTGTGGAAGATGTTCATTCTTCACAGTGCATGTAACATTTAATGCCATGACATCACGAATTTAAGACCTTTTAAGGCCTTAATTTGTAAAGGGCATATTGAGACTAATAAAGATCTTTTTAAGAGCTGCAGAAACCCTGAAAATCCTTAAAGGATATCTAAGATCAGAAGCTCACCTGATACTTTATGGACCGTTTCAAAAGAAGTAAAGTGACAAAACGCAGCAGCAGCGAGGACTCCATACTGGTAATCCAAACAATTAATGTCCAAAATGCAAAGATCCAACAACTGCAGAGAGGATTCAAGAGTCAGAAGAGGCATCAAGACAACAAAACAGCTATATACATGTTTACTTCAAAGGAGCTGAAGTCTCACCTGTGTGATTTGGATGTAGGTTTCCTGCGAGAACTGAGGAACGAGGAAATTATCATCGTCCTTCGAAGAGTCCACTTGTGAGTAGAGCTTCAACCATGAGATGACGGTCTCAGGACAGAGCTCCCACTTCAACGCCTTCAATATCACAAGCTCTTTAGCAAGAATCTCCTCCTCGTTGCAGGCCCCGTCTGTCACATAAGCAAACTCCTGGAGCTTTGGCGGGTAAATCTCCTGTCAAACAGAGACACATTTTATGAGGAAAGCAGCACAATGGAGTTCTGTGATGATCCAGGTGACTTGTATTATTAACAAAAAAAACACACATTTAAGCTGATGTCAAAGTTTAAGTACCTCTATCTTTGAGGCTATGAAGAGTGACGTTATGCCGATGAGCTGCAGCTGATCTTTGCCGATGTCTTTTTGACTGAGCATGAAGCGATCAAAGATGTCCTGAGCCAAGTAAAATGTCTCCCGGTGGAGAGTATAAACTTCACTGACCTGCATAGAAAGAATTTAATAACAGATTAAACAAACAATAAGGTGACAAGGCCAAAAACCCTTTATAAATGTGAATTTAAAAAAAATAAAATAAAAATAAATATACCTCCATGAGCCAGTCTAGCAGAATGGACCTCATTTTGGGCTGCAGGTTCGGATGCTGCTGGATAAAGCCCTTGTCATGTACATACTTCAGCTCCTTGTTTAGCATCTTTATCCACACATCATCTGAACTGGCCCAACTGACAGGACAACAGCAAATTAGTACTGAATGATATTAAATATTCAACGAAACATGCTCATAAATGAATTATGCTTGCATACTGCAAAACGCTGGTGATAAAAATCTTCCAAAACAAGCATTACATAACACAGGAAGTGTTTGAAGTGGTTGCAATAAATTATTTTCAAGTTCAAGTTATTTTCACTATGATTCTGGATTAGCTTCCTCAAAGAAACAAAAGTAGGGTAATAATGTTGTGAAGTGGATTGTTTCATTGAGCATTAAGAGACTTTGATTTATTAGCATTTCTTTTCAAAGGGTGAGACGCTGTGATCATGTGTTACCTGAGGCATGGAAGCGGAGAGGGTTTCACAAAGAGGTTCTTGAATCTGAAGCGCTTGAATCCAGAAAGATTACCGGTCTCCTGATGAACCTCCTTCTGAGGAGTCTCAATTAAGACACTTGGACTAATATCACCTTCAAAACACCGGTTCTAAAAAAAAAAAAAAAAAAAAAAAAGTGTTTCCATTTAGATTTTGTGAATAGGACATAGCCAACTAAATTTACATAAGGCATAGATTACTTTATATAACACTTGTTTAGCGTACATTTTATACATTTATTATTGCTGCAAAGGAATAACCTTTCAGGCATCAAAGAACAATTTATGCTTATGAATTTAATACAGCAGCTGCAAAACAAAACGTTATGAATATTAAAGATCATACACAAAATACTAAACTTTTTTTTCCTTAATCTAATTAAGATTTTTTTTTTCGCGGGCTGCTGAATAAAGGAAATAAACGCGGGAGGTTCTGGACGTGACGTCACGGCGCGCTGATTAACCCGGTGACACCATTACTGCGCATGACCGAATTACTGCATAATAAACAGACTGACACTGAAAAACTAACATTTATTACCATACAAACTTATACTTAATATAACCAGTCTGGCTCTTTTAGCCGTTTAAAAATGATACGACTAATGTACGAATATATGCAATACTGATAATAACACATATCATAAGCTTACCTGAATTTCATAGTGTTGTTTCTTAGCTGTTGACGGGACTCTTCTATTGCACTGCAGAAAAAAGAAGAAGAAGAAAAAAATACATAAATATTTGGGTATATTCTGAAGAAAGTGATACACTGCAGTTTCAGTAACGTAATATTCAAAATAACGTTAAATCGTAATATCTCACCTCGCCTTTTCTTTTTCTCTGCGGTTTATTTTGTTCTGGTGCATTTTCATTTCTTTCTTGTAATGTGTTGCGACTACTGTTAAAACACAAAAGTTATCAAGAAATAAGTATTGCATTTTTAGGGTTTCATTCGACTAACAAATTCAACAAAAGAAACTAATAATTCTTACCTGCGTCTTGACATTTTCTAAACAAATGGTGTGCTTTTCTCCTGTGAAACAGAAACATAACGTTACAACGTTATTAAACCGCACTTTTTCAGCCTAAACTAAGAATAGTGTAGATGCTACATATCTAAAACCTATTTATAAAAAAAATGAAGCATTTAAGAGAAATACATGCAAATAAATCTTAACAATAAACACTCAAGCTTCAGCCATTTGACCAGAGAGAAGTTCCATACATCACCAGAAATATCGAACGAATTTTTATAATTCATACGAATTAAAAATAATTTAAAGTCGAAAGGCACTGAGAGTAAATGAAAAGTACACACAAGCAGCAATCTGATGTTTTTACTGAAACCAGAAATACATGATCCAGTTTTGTAGGTTTATGAAAGGACAGTCCGCGCCAATTTACATGAAGCGGGAGACTACAGCTGCCCCCACAAAAACCCATCGAAGATGTATTTAAAGCGCATTAAACACCAGTTTAACCGAAAATACAGTTAAGGTAACTCTTTGGTGTGTGGAAAACCCACACTACTTTTCACAATATCAGTTATTTTCCCAATTTCAGAAAGAGTTTACAAACGCACGTCCACGTACATACAAGGATCTAATCTGGCGCCTAGCAGAGCTGGCTAACTTTCAGCAACATCCCCCTTCGAGGTCGATGTTACATTAAACTTTTGCCTATGAGATACTTCTAAACACATTAATTGCGATTTCTACCCAAATAATCTAGCTAAAACAGCTGCTTTAAGTGGTCCCAAAGGGGTCTTCAACTAACGTTAGTCGTAACGTACATGACCAAGTTAAAAGGCACAAACTTCCGTTTTAAAGCCAAAGCAACATAAAACAACAGCACTACGCCTTCTAAAACATGTTTACAACACAATTTTAACGAAGTGAAATTAAAATAAAAAAAGATTACAGATGAAAGATGACTAAAGTAAGTATCCTTACCGCAGGGTTCAGTGCGAATGAATGAATGGATGGCGCCAAGCATTATATAGTCCAGCGGTTCGAGGCTACTGCGCATGTGTGGCGCTCTTTTCAGCCTTTAAAAACAACCCGAAAAACAATATATAACATTGTGTTTTGGGGCTAAAAATGACCAGACAGCCGGATGTGTAATGGTTTAAAAAGTCTAGATGGAATTAGAGACAATAATATTGATTGTTTGTGAGAAACCTACAGGAATGTTTGTGGTTTGTAGACTTGCTTTAAGCCGCGTCGACCTTTGGTTTAAATATGTAAAAAACGCGCTTTCCTGCTTTCCCGGTTAAACGAATCCGGGGCTCGAGGACCTAATGCATCATATGCGACTGGGTCTGTGTGTTAAAAGTCGCATTTATATGAAATAAGGAAGAGTTTTTGACTTCGAGAAGACGCTTCCTAGTTTGACAGCTTCTAGTGGGCGGGGATTTGAATCGGTCTGACCAATCATGGTTATTCTGCGAGAAACAACGTGCTCTTGTAAACAAACCCATGAGAGGATTCTTATTCTGACAGGCAATGATAAGCGTGTTGAAAATGATACTTACCATTAATCTTATCATAATATTATTTGTATTTCACAAGCATAATGTCAATTTATCAACCAAAAGACTTGTTTGTTGTTGTTCTTAAAGACATTTAAAAAAAAAATCTTAATTCTGTAATTATGATGTACAATTTTTGTGACAAGGCGTTTGTATTGCGTTCTTCTAGCCACTGATTATATTGTTATATTAATACAAAACAAAAATGACATAAACACGCTAACATACATTTTACCGCTTTTGCACCCGGCAAGAGAATAACACACAAGGGAAAATAAAGATCTGTCGATACAAAATCAATGCGGCAGCTCTAACGTTACTTAAACATGTAAACAAGCAAATTTGTATTGTTTTAACCTTCTGAAAAACTACAAAACCCCAGATATAGTTTTTGGAGGGATGTGAAAGCGGCGCGAATTCTTCAAACAATAATCCCGCTCACCCTTTTGTTTTGTGTATGTTAAAATACGTCACATCCGGGGTGAGGGGAAATATTGCTACGTGCAATATAGAAATAAATAACTTCTAATTCACGTACTACATGTCTTCCAAATGCAGACATCCCCAAGATTCTATTTTGTTTTAATATTTGACTTACAAAACAAAGTTATCAAAATTCTGAGGAACTCACAGAGAGGACCTTTCCAAACAATTCGTCCAGTACAA
Organism: Poropuntius huangchuchieni; assembly: GCA_004124795.1. Lineage (NCBI taxonomy): Eukaryota > Metazoa > Chordata > Actinopteri > Cypriniformes > Cyprinidae > Poropuntius > Poropuntius huangchuchieni. The sequence goes on along the minus strand of SCHK01366508.1, from coordinate 22,626 downwards.
AAGCTACTGCCACATTCAGAAATGAACTTTCTTATTCAGAATGTTTTAAAATGCATTTTTAACTTGTGAGGATAACATTACGTTTCCCTGGTCATATTAAATAGTGTCACCCAAGTATTAATAAAAATATTATATATCATATACAAATCAAGTTCTAAAGAAATTAGAGAAAGAAATTACAACAACAAAAACTGCACAAGTCAGAAAAAGCAAATATGGTATATTCTGATTTATATAGTTTAGATCTGATTTTATTCAGTAATCAAAATCAACATAGCTGCTCATTCAGCATTGTCGAGAGACTATTAAACCACACATGCTACAGGTCACAAGAGGATTAGGAATCAACATCAGAAAATATATCAAATGTTCGATAACAGAAAAACAAAACTTTTACCCTAGCATTTTAAATATATTGGGCATTTATGACCCTATCAGTAACATTTAAAGCACCAGTGCATCAAGGAGAAGAACGAGGAGGGCATGATTAAACTGGTACAGTTAGAAATCTTCTTTATTAAGGTTAATACCCACACTGGTACAATGAATAATAGGCTTGCAGTAATCATGGCCTGGGATTCTTTAGAGATTAGCTGGGTTGAGTTACAGGTTGGTATGGGTTCTTGAAACGCTCATGAGTGGAAACCTTTCATTATAATTTGGTGTGGTGATTAAGTTACAGTGTAACTTACACATGGTGCCTGAACATGCAAACACCTACCTAGTCTAAAAGACTTATGTCATTATATTTTAACAAAAATGTTTGCTAACAGAAAAGGCAGAAAGCTTCAATTTGTATTAAAACATTTATTGAGAAGGGAGTATACATAATGACAAATAGTTGGTTTCAAGACATATGAAATGAACAATTTATTTGCAAATTATACTACTCATATAAAACAGTCTGTGTATGACATGTATCCAAAACATATCAGTTCAAGAAAAAGATAAATAAACAATGCTAAATAATGCTAAAACCCTACACTTTTGGCAAAGTGCTGTATTATTCCAGTAAACTAAAAAAAAAAAACACAAATCAACCAAAGCATAGTCTAAAACTTAGCAATGCCACAGAGAATTTTCTTCACACATTAAACACAGAAAACATTTGCTACATTTCGTGTAAAAGTTGACAGAGCAAGTGGCTCACAGAGACAAGGTAATCCTCTGTGCATAGTAAAATTACATTTGTTTGTGTCCCTTTGGACAAATTTCAAGTTCTTCACGGATGCATTGTCATACTGTTCACCTGGAAGGCACATGATCCCCAAATGCAATTCAAGGCAAAATGAAATCCCTGTTATGAATACCAAATATCAGGCATCTACTGACATAAGGAAAGAGGGCCTCTCCAATATTACTCAAGGAATATGAAGAGAACCTTACGTCCCTTCCATTCCCTTCGTCCACAGAGAAAAATGTCAGAAAATGCAATATACTGCTCAACACAGACTGCAGCAGGCGAAAGAAGAAAAGCTGTAGGTGTTTTCCTTGAGTTGCTCATGCATGTAATATGCATTTGACTGAATGTCAGAGTTACTGAATTCAGTTTCATTCGTTTCGGGGAGACATTTACCTTGGCAGTGTCACCGGAAATTTACAACACCAGGTCGCAAGAGATAAAGGAATAAAGAGTAACAAACATAACCGACGAAGAATTTTAAGTTTGTTGCTACTTTAAATATTTCGCTCAGCAAATACAATGTGTAACTAGTCAAATAAAAAGTCACTACATTGAGAGAACTAAAAAAAAATTTTTTTTTAAAATGCTAACAGTTTCACTCCATCGTCAAAGGCTTTAACAGTCAGTTAAGAGAAAGAGTTTGTTTTCACAGTCCTCGGAGGAGCAAGCTTTCATTTAAAATGTGAGACAAACGTCATGTTAAAGATTTACATCAATTACAAATATTTCCACAAGGTAACATACACAAGTTAGAGGTTCTCCAGTATGTACAGAGACAATTTACCGTCTGCAAGTAATCTGCATTTTTAGCAAAGAGCAAAGGTGAACAGTGATGACCCTGAGACATGTACTGCAGATATAGAGCAAACATGAAAATTAACATTACAACACTTGATGTCTTTTTTTGTTTGTTTTTCACCTGTTGGAAAATTAGCACTACACAGTCATACATCAAATCAGTCACTAAAAATAGGAAAAACTGCTTACATACATATCTATGCAGATAACATACACTCTTATCAACTTCATACTGATATGTAATATATTCAATATTTTTTTCTTTTGAAAATATTTTGGAAGTTTTTTTTTTTTTTAAATATATTTTACATATTTTGAAATCTACTATGGAAACAAGGCTTTTAGTGATAATAAACCCAGTATATTTTAAAAGAGACAAAAAAACAAAAAAAAAAAACAGAGGAAGAAAGCACTGATCTACAGAATCACAGGCAGGTTCCTTCCTAACCAGAAAAGTGCTGCTGATGATTTTATCACTGATGTGATTGAACGTAGTATGGCTTTAAAAAAACAAAAAAGCAAAGACAACAAGTTAAAGGCATTGAAAGTGCCAAGCTGCCTACACATGCTCCAACAGAGCACTACAACATCGTGCTCACTATAACAAAATACTTGGTTATTCAACCTTCATGACATATAACATAAGACAGAACCAGATGGAGCTTATAAAAGAAACACGATGCAGACACCTTCAGGTCGAGCGGAACCTGCCGTGAAGTAAAGTGACCTATGGCATTGATTCTAAAGGACTCCGTTCCTTCTGGCGAAAGACCAATTCTCCCAGTGTGGAAGGGGTGGCGTGCAGGAGAGGACGGGGGAGTGCAGTGGGGACCGTCTCAGTAGTTGTACTGCCTCTGGCCCGGCTGGTGAACGTAGCCTCCGGTGGCTTTGGCCTGTCTGGCTCCGCCATCGCGCAGCAGGTTGAGGCGGCGGAGGGCGTTGCGGGACAGCTGCTGGCGCTCCACGTTTTCACGGATGCGCTGAGCCAAGCGGCCGTTCTTGGTCTGCTCCAGAAACCCGGCGTGAGCAGCGACCAGAGCAGCTGTGTAGCAGCCAGAAGGGTGACTGGGCCGGCGCTGAACATCAGATCTGCAAAGCCAAACACAATCTGTGAGATTCAACTATTTCAGATTGTTATATAACATTATTACATGGCCCTCTGACATTTTTGATTCTGATTGGTCAGATGCAACATTTCGAGGTCTGGTTGAGGATGATTGTTTTGTAGATTGTAATACATTATAACACAAACAGTTCCAATTTACATCACTATTTCATGTCCACATAATTATTTATTTGGTGAAATGCCATGTAATAAGTTGTATGATTGTACATTACCCCTAAAAATGTTTGTCTTGGCTCAAAGCTGCTTGCTAGGAACTGTTTTAATTTGTGGAAGATTTGAGCTAATAAAATATTTCAACTCGAATCGATACTTTATGACCATATAGTAGCTATCTAATAAGAAAGATAATGTACATCCAGCCAGTTGTTATCACAAAATAAACCCCTTCAGAGTGATACACTTAAAAAAAAAAAGTTACAAAGCTGTCATTGGGGTAGTACCCTGAGATACAAAAGCTAAAAGGTACATCTTTATATGTTATTTTTCCCTAAATGAAACATTTTATTACAATTTTGTACATTTTTTTCTGGAAGTAAATTAACTTTTACACTCAAAACTCTCAATCTCTCTTACCTTAAAATGGATGGCTCACGGGTGCCGTCCTTGGCAGGTCGTTGACGAGGGCTGTGAACGGCGTACACGGACATGCTGGGATGCTCGATCAGAAGGTTCTCCAGAGGACTGGTCTCCAGCAGGACCGGAGCTCTGCCTCCAGCCATGAAACACGGCGGAGGGGTGATGAACCAGCTCTCTTCCAGCCCACATGTCGCCTCTATACGCAAGAAGTTGCCGTCCTCTGCATCAGTGTCTGCCGCAGAATCCAGAGAGGAACAGGAGGAGCAGCGCACGGGAGAGTCCAGGGGAGCGACATCGTCAGAACACACCTCCACCAGATCATCTCCACATGCACCGGAGCAGGCCTTCGCTACAGGAGCAGAGAGCAGAGAGGATGTTACTACATGGCTTCCTTCTGTAACATTTAAACATCAGTGTTTAACCTGTTTTGCACTGTTCACACTATTCATAAAACCCCAAATTCAGCATGAAATGGACATTGTGATCATTTGTCTTCCCTAATGTGAATGAAATGGCTTCTTGAGCAAGAACAACCGATGACGAGGACACTTGAAAAAAAAAAAAAAAAAAAGAAGAGGAAGAATAATGTGCCCAGATAAATGTTTTACTATAAACCCTGCAATACTAATTTTTAAACTGTCCATTTTAATTTCATGATGACTTCTGACTCTGGAAGACAATACAATGAGTGGATGAAAAAAAATCCCATTGACACTGAAGAATTACTAGACCTATATTTCATCCAAGTCATATGTAGAGTGTAGATAGAATTTCACGCAAAGTAACTTGGAATGCTGAGAAACCATAATTCATCACTCCCTGAAAACATCTGAACATGTTTGAGATATCTCCGTCTATATAATTTAAGTATCACCAGTTCTATCGAAAACAACTCGAATGTTTAGACAGAAACTGAGAGAGTAAATATTTTGCACACACACTCCACTTCTATTTGTACTCTTCGTGGCTCCTGGCAGGTAACCAGAAATGGTGTAAACAGCTGGCTTTTGGGCAGAGCTTCTGAGACGCTACACATTCTGTGGCCTCTAGAGGGCAGTGTAATCAAACTTGAACAACTTAACAGCCTTCATATTAAGTTCATGTGACAAATTTGAAATTACAGTAATAACACCTTATATTTACACCATATGTAACACAAGCACAACTAGTGATTAGAGGGTCCCACACCCATAGCATAGTGTTATAGCACACGCAGAACTTCCCTTGCACAGAGCCACACCTTGTTTATCTGTAGCCTTGCAGCGTCCTGCCAGATGACATCAAACATATTCTCAACTCAGCTGGTTAAGAAGGCTTTTAACCCTATTACGCCACTCTTCAATGTCCTTGAGTAGCCAGTTAACCTTTAATCCTCTGACCATGATGGGAAAATACTCACTTAGTTCCGTCAAACTATATGGTTATGATTCAAGAGAAATGTTTTTAATCTCCATTCCCTTCCTGTCTACCTCAGCCTTCAGGCAACGATTGATGCTTGTAATCGTTCCGTGTTCAAGGCCGACTCCCTTTTTATGTTCATAAAAGGTAACTTAATCTGTTCTATTTTTATCGTAGACCCGACCATAGACACTTTTGTCTGACAGGCTAAAAGCGTTGTTGCCCATAAACATGTCTGTCGCCCCCTGTCCTAAAACAGGGAACTGGACCATTTAGATTGCCTTGCACCTGAAATATTCATACACATACACAATATGAGAAGGCCTGTATTTGGGCAGGCAGCTTATGAGAGGCATCATGTTAATGAGGGCAACAAGTCTGTGCCAGGGGTTGCAGAATCTGTAATATGGCTCCTGCAGACCAAGTCATCAGTATCAACTGAGGTGATCTAGGGTCGTCTCATGAATAAGAGGACGTTTGCATAGCCAGTCTGCGCTGATTTTGGGGGAAAATAAGTGGAATTCTGTTCACTGCATGTGAAGTCGATGCAAAATGCAGTTTGCAACACCTTTTATGTCTTTATCTTTGGACAAATTTAAGAGTAAAACGTGACATTCTATATATGGCAAAACTTGGCCAATTGATCTGATCAATTTCATACAGACTTTTTTTTCATTCCATGCCAACTTCAGCATTATTTAATGAATGGTATGGCTTAAGTGACATCAAAGTTGACTCAGAGGAAGAGCAAGTACAATTGGAGAATTAGAATAACATGCACCAATGTTCACAATAAAGTTACAATTACTTGAAATGCTGAGACTACGCACCCTCATTCCTTTAATACAAACTGCCGGTTCATTTCTGCATTTAGGCAGAAGCTCTTACACAAGATCCATATTTCAGTTCACTAAACAAAAACAGGAAATGCAAGAAAGATCTCTCACCTAGATAATCGACCAGAATCCACTCATCGTCCTCCTCCTTCTCGTTGAAGTCTGGATCCACAGGACATCCACTGCCCTCCTCCAGGGAGTCTCCAAACAAGATGCTGGTGAACCTCTGGAACATGGTGTTGTCCGGGACAGAGGCGCGAGGCTGGATAGTCCTGCTGGGAGTGGGCGAGGGCCGGGCTCTTTGGTCATCAGCTGCGGGAGCCGCTCACTGAGATGTTGGTAAAGGTGCTGAAGTGCATTAGTTTCTCCTTCTCAGCCGAGGAACACCTGATGAAGATCAGCCATAGCTCTTGTTGATTGTGCAAAAACAAGCCCTGGAGGACAAGCAAGAAGATAACCGTGTTGTTAATGAAAATGTACACAAAAACTGACCAGCCTTCAAGTACAGAACACTTCCTGGTTCTGTCATGTTCTGTTGCGATTAGCCATAAATTACAGGTCATAAAATACAGACGGATATTCCTGAGAACAGACCAGCCAAAACAAAGCGATCTAAAGTGTCTCTGCTGTCACAGATACTGCCTGTCCTCTTCACACGAAGCTGATGCCTATGAAAACTGATCTCTGTACAGATACACCCAACCTCCTTCAGGACTGTGACTCATGAGGGTACCTTTATCCGTTGTTTTGCTTGCGACAACAAAGAGAGACAGCTGTGAAGTGAACGGCTACAAGCTGTTCTTCACCCCACTACATCATTAAAACAAGACAACCAATTCATACTCCCTTCCACCTGCTCATATAGTCATGGCAGCACTCTTTGTGTGCTTAGGGGGTTGGGGGCTATTATGGGGTCACATACATATAATAAGCACCCTTCAAAACCCCCCAAAAAGAGGATTATAGACTGACAAGCAGAGATAAGTAGGACTGGGATGGCCTTTGTGTCAGCAGCCCAGAGACAAACTGTATTGCTGAGAGGTAACTCTTTTATAGCTAAGGAGATATAAATTAAATACACAGAGAACTCCATTATGTATCAACTTGTTTTTTTAATTATATAATATATTATATTATCTTCACTGCAAACATTTCTGAAAGTAAAAGTAGTTAGGAGACTCCCATTAAAAAAAAAGTAAATAAAAAAGAAATCTCAAGGGAAATGCTCTAAAAAATGCTCTAAAAATAAATCTTTAAAATGTTAATTTAACATAAAATTGAATTTGAACAAAATTGTCAATGTAATTTGTGTAAATGTGGTGTACAGACAGAAAATCACAGAACTGCCATCAAAAGTGGAGAAAGAAAATACAAAGTGCACATTAAGCTAATGCTTATTTACTTGATGCTCATGCACATGATATGACAAAAAAAAATTAAAATACAAAGCATATTAAAGAACATATCAGAACTGCAATTCCTTTTGAAAAATCTCTCAGCTCAGGCCTGGTCTTTAGTTTAGATCCTAGCCTGGACAAGATTGTCTTCAGCTGATTTAGCTGGATCTCCCCACTAGACCTGGTGAAAACTGGCCAAAATCCATCTGAAACCAGTGAAAACCAGCAAACCATCTTACACTGGTTTAAGCAGTTATTTACAGCAGCTATTAGAAACGTACTACTACGTAACACTATCCTATAGAGGCAGCATTGAAGAGTTTTTTTTATTACATTATTTTATATTTATTGCATGCCCAAAACTGAACACTGCACACATTTCAGTGTTCATTCACTGATATTGTTCAAATTGCTGGTCCAAAACGGGAACAACATTTAATGTGGAAGCACAGAACAAAACAAGATACCTTATACTTAGGTAACAACGGTTATCATAGACTGTTAAAGTCATAATAACGCACCAATGCATTGAGCAAGCATGCACCGTCCAGTTTATTACAATCTGAGTAAGTGCACAGGAGCAAACATATAAGAAAGCTGTATTTGCTTGTCATATATGATGGTTTATTGACCCGCACACAGAGCCTGGCAGGGGAGGGATGAGTGTAACCCTACACCGACCGACTGGGCGGACCGCGAACCCAAACGCTTCAACTGACTCTGCTGAACAAAGCTTAATCCGTAAAATCCGAACATGCTCACATTGCAGAAACAATGAACATATCAAGTCGCCTGCAGGCTTTGACAGGTTGCGCTGTGCAGACTGTGGTTTTATGCAAATACGTTTTTTCTTCCATTTTTAACATTCGCATGCTCGACCAAAATTTCGCTTTTTTTTCACAACCTATATTGAGTAAATTTTAGTATTCTTTAAGTCCACGACGTTTCTATAAAGTATTAATGCAGAATGTCGGTCGATCCACAACAAAGAGGTTTTAACTCACCTGCGGCAAAAAGTAATGTAAACAGGAAGAGGGTTGACTTCAAGAACAAAAACAGATCACTTCAAGTGCTTGAGGTAGATTATTTGCCGTGCGATATATAAAAATATATAAATACAATTCTTCCCGGAAGAAATTAAAAGTTTCTGGACCCTTTACTTCGGAGTTTCGCAGTCGGTTCTTTTTTTCGTTTCTTCTCCGAGGTCTCAACTGCTCCCTTTGTTATTGTTGTGGAAAATTAACAGCTGATCGGTCGTTACGTAGCTGAGGACAGCCTCTGGGCGGGGCTTGCCAGAACCCTCTCAGCCAATGAAATTGCGTCCCTTACTATGACTGACTGTCACCAACGCACGTGACCTCATCCCGGGAAAGGCAAGACCGGGCAGAGCACTCCATGTTAAGGAGTGTCACTCAGTATTTGTTGGGTTGTACAAAGTTTTTGAAAATATTTTTTAAAAATATAATGGCTCAATAAGCCTTACATATTATCATCTTAACTTTTGAACCGTTATTGACTGAGCAGGATCATGTAAGTGATCAAATTTACTGAAGACAGAACTATAAAATCATTTGGAAGAATATACTCGCGTTACATAACTGAAATGACTGGAATTTTTTCATGAAGTTTATCCTCAACCAGACAGTGCTAAAACATTCTGATGGCTCTAAAAACTTTTAACTATGTTAATGTGTATCTTGCACAGTTTTCATCAAACTAAACAAACTGTTAAAAGAAAACAGCATGAACCGTGACATAACATCCTAAAAAATGCTTACCAAATAAATAAATGGTCATAAAATATAGATCTGATTATTGGAAAAGAACATGATTACACAGCTTCAAAATATCTGACCACAGAATGCATGACTGACCAATCAGAATCAAATGCATCTAATAATAATTAAAATACTCAAGTAAAACTGGGGTAAATTGTAAATGGTACATTCTTTTTAGCTCTTTATTGAGTGAAAACGTCTAGAACAAAACATTGAAATCCTCCCCATTATAGATGTAGGTCACCATTTTTTTGGGAACAAAGCACTCCACCCCCCTCAACACAACTCAGATGGATGTATTCAAGAAGCCTGTTTTTCTAAGAGAGGCCCGTTCTAAGATTCAGCTATGGCCCATTTTCTGCCCCCGCTAAGACACTATAGTTTGAACAAAAGGACTTACCCTGTTGAGTCAGCAGATCTAATAAAGCAAGCTAAACATGCTATTGCATCACCCATATATTCAGATAGCTACATTAATCTATACAGATAATATAAGATCATTATGAATAGATAATGATATTAAAACACATTTTATGGCATAATGTTAAGAAATGTGCATTGTGCACTAAAAATAAAGTTGTTTAAAAGTTTAATTATACTATATAAGTTATATTATATAGGATTTGAAGTATACTTAGTATGAAATAAATGACTGTATATACCACATAACTGAGAATATCAATTTCAGTCCTGCTCAGTAGCGTTTGTACCCTTTGTCCTGTCTTCCTTCGAAAAGAGACAGATGACCTTTTCATTAGGATGGAAAAAAAAAAAATGTTTTTCTTTCCTGCTTTGGAATTATGTCTCTGACACAGCCCTTTTTCACATTTCCTATTAAATCAGTCCACTTCCACTTTTTCAGACCATAACACTGGTCCCGTTTATGTACAGGAGGGACAATTCTCCTGTTGGATTAATACATTATAACCCTCCATTTTGCCGCCGTTGGGTGACATGACAGTGAATCAGCGTTCTCATACGATGTCATCATGTTTTTTCTTCTTTTTCTGGATATTTCCTTTATTTACTCTCCAAAACAAGGCCACACCTGCTCACTCTGGGTTAAACCATAAAGATAAGCCACAACCCACCCTGACCTCGACAGGCCTTGTCTGAGGTGGTGTCAGAACACGGAGTCATTTAACTAAATGATTAAAATGTCAGTCAAGAGTTTGTTGACTATTTGGAAAAGTAACTTTTTGAAAGTAGTAAGATAGTTATTTATTATTTGAGCTTTTTTAATAAAAGAGGTTATTATATTATAATAAATTATTAAAAGAAGCTTAAAGTTAATAAAATTTGAACAAAACACATGCCTAATTCGACCTTAACTAGTATTTACGTTTTTTTAATCTGTTGTCTAAACTGATTCTTATCAAGCCCTGTCATAATAGAACATATTGTCCATCATGTTCATAATGATTTCACAGCATTCCTGATATAAACAACATATTATCCACAATCCACCGTTCAGAGGTCCACACTCTGATGTAATTCTGTTAATGTTTAGGGCATGTACCAAACCTGTTGTGCAATAAACCATAGTCAAGTTCTTTAATTTGACGTAAAATGAGCAAATGAAGACAAGGCTGTGAGAGATAGTAACACCATATAATCTTACAAATGGATAGGAGTTTTTGTGGTGGTCTTTATACAGGTCCATACACATATTCTCCGTGGTAACCTTTATGTGAGTCATTCTTTCGTGTAATACGAGTGTCCATGGATGATGAAAGCCATATGTCACAGAATCGTTGTGTTGCGTCTTTTTCTGACGCAACTAAAAGTCAAAAGGGGAGAGTGACGAAGAGTTTACTCACAAAAAGCACTACATACACAGACATGATCTTTGAAATGACCTGGTGTACTACCTGACACTTAGGTTAAACAAAGCAGACTGAAAAATCAAACACATTGCATAAACTTGCAATGGCCCCAAAACGCATTTGGAGGATATGTGACGCATACATTAAATATCAAAATATCAAACAAAAAGACATTTATTTTCAAGAAATACTATCACGATCACACTGATTACATTTCAAATAATAATAAACCAAAATGGAAAACCAGATTTGGGCACTTTCTGGGGCTTGTTCCATAAAACAAGTTTACCTTATTTCAGTTAGTCTGACACTGAAGGACAAATCATCTGGAATGCATTTGTAATTGTAAACAAGCTTTTGACCCCATTAGCACTTCACTTGAAAGCAAACTGGTCTGATACCTTATTTAATCACATTAGAATACTGAGTAATATCTAATATTAATTGGGTTACAAATGAAAAGGCAGACTGAAACTTAGCATCTAAAGGCCCATGTGTGACTGTTAGGGTGGGAGGAGATCAAGAGTACAGATGATGATGCAAAGAAGCTTACAGTGTGACATCTGGGTAGAGGATTGCATCATGTGAAGAGGACAGAGAGGCAGGTGGAGGCACGAGCGTGTGTGAGTCAATGAGCTGTCAGGCGTGACATCCTGTCAGTCAGAACCTGTTGGTCTTGTGGTTGTATGAGACTGCATTAATGTCGAGGCTTGTAAAGAAACTGCAGTTAAAATGTCCTAGGAATCTTGTGCCTCTAGAAGCATTCCTCTGCATACCAAACACCTTAAAGCATGTAGTAAAAAAGTGACAGTATGATGCATCAAGTTAAGACCTGAAAAGCCCTGGACATTTTTAAAATGTCACATTGAGGAAGATTGTCATTGAATATGATGTATGATATCACACTAGCATGCCTTAAGGTGTACAGTATTGCACCTCTACTGTTGTTAAGATGGTGCTGTTTTTTTAGAGCTCGACTCATTTAACAACTTTTGAAAAGACAGAGAGTTTCTCATTTGCATTATGTTAAGAATAATGTTCCAAACATATTGCAAGGAGTTTAATGGAATAGAAAGTGACAAACAATGCTACGGGCATGGCATTTAAATATTACTGACAAACCAGCACAAAATTAAATGAACCATGATAAAGCACGAATATGTTATTTGTTGAAACGATCTAGTCAGAACAACAACTTATTAACGAAAAATTAACAGCACAATAAAATCCACATCTTCATGTTCTGTGACACACATATGTTCCTGAACATGATTTTCTATTGAACACACCCAAGAGAAAAAGGCTTTTAACTTTTCTCTGAAAAGAACACACCTTTCATTTGTAGTCTGTGCAATGACAACCAACTGTGTCCTTTAATGACCTGACAAATTCATATTCAATTCTATCTCAAAACAGATACAACAGCAGTGTATTTGATTAGCAGCCTGACAATTATGAAACAGTACATTAACAATCTTTATATAGCCTAATAAATTAATTAAAGCCAAATTTTATTTTATTTTATTAACAGAAATTTGGACTGTAAATGTATTTTGGGAAGGTGCTCAGCAGAAAACCAACCATTTTGTGCACAAACATATATGCAATATAAAAAATAATTGCCATTTCGTATAGAAAAATGACATAGTTCATAAAACTTGAAAACTTGATAACCAATGATCCTGCATGAACCCAAGAACACAAACGGGGGTGAAAGTAATTAACAAGGTCAAGGACAAAGGTTAGGCTATAACTAACCTTAATATCCAGCCAACCTGAGAGCAACCCGACAATCTGAATTAGAGATCCAACATAACTTTAAATCAATCAAATCTTTAATCGCACAAGGAATTGTGCAAACAAACAAAACGTACCATTATTTATTATGCATATTCTTTTGATAGCAATTTCAATTGTTTAACAAAAGGACACAAAACATAACAAAATCACTCACTTAAAATAAGTGTCAGCAGCCTCAGACGCTCTGATTAGCATCATGACCGAACCGGGGACAAACAAGTATCCTCTCTAACCTGTGCGGCATCTGCCTGCTTGATTAGATTTAAATCAAAAACTACATCAAAAACCTGGATTGAAGTCTTTGTCCCTGTCTGCTCTACACTTACAAGGTGATCAGCATGGATGTCGCTTGCAGTGAAGAACATATGCAAAGCAGGCAGTGAGCTAGGTGGAAGTTAATAAACAGTCAAATGTCTCACATTGCAGACAAACAACTTTCACTATTGTATATGACATGATATTTCTGTAGCTTTGTAACATTACTTTATGGGCGAAAAGATGTACAAGCTAAATTTCACCAACAAAAAGAAAATATTTTGCATCATAACATTATTTTTAATGTAAAGCAAGCAAATTTCCCCCCCAAAAATTCTCATTACCATGAGGTGTTTTGCTTTTAATTAAGAGATTATTATATACTGAAGATGAAAAGTGAGCAGAGAAAATGTGCATAACTGTCATTTTAATGCTATCAAAAAAAAAAAAAGTTTAAGAGTCAAAAATAGGATTCATTTTTAATATGATCTGCAATGTTTTGACAGGTTCAATGAAATTCATCCTTCCACATGTCTCTCTGTCTGCTTGTGAAATGTTTAAACTCTTAAAACAAGACAAGCCTAAATCTACTTGAATGCTAAACAGGAAACAACACAGGAACTACAGACCTGTTCCTCTTCCATAATATTTGTGTCATGCTTCAGAGCTAAAACAGAACCTGACAAAACACTTAATCTCAAACCTCTTCCCAAAGCCTGGATTCACTGCTTTAGAACAAAGAAAAAATGAGCAACTTCGAGCTAAGCACAAAAAAAATGTCCTTCTCTTGCTTTCCTAGAGAGTGTGAAAACAATCCAGGCCTTGATTTTTTTCATATCGTGTTTCTATGGCTGGTTCTAAGTGCCTAAGACAACACACAAAACAGCACTATGATAAGGCTGGCAGGAGTTGGCAAGGCGTTTACAGAAACAAAAGGGCTGAGGGCTGGAATCAAAATAAACTGAATGACCTCTAGAGCCACAGGAGGGAAAAAAAATCATTCAGTAAAACAGTTTCAAAATAGCAGTTTGGCAAGTTCCTGCAGGAAGGATTCCGCAAAAAGAGTTCATAGTTCAAAACACGTCTGTTCCTATGGCAACAGCTGGAACAACTGGGCCATTCTGTCAATAAAAAGGCTTTGTGGTGATATTGCTTCTCTTCTCATCTAAAGACCAATATAAAAGTCTTCACTGAGGTCAATGAAATTTAGTATTTTAAACTATGAATGATGTCACTTGCGAAACTGGTTCTTACATTGCTAGCAGCTACAATGAAAGTGTACTAAAAACCCAAACAGACAAGATAATGTGCAAAATGCAGTTGAACTGCACAATCAGGGCACTTGGCATGTGTTGAACTGGTATCTACAGACTCAGCAGGGGCGAATGTGAACGCACTGAGCCGTGCAGACAGCTGTTGGGATGCTAACGCCCATCTCATGGTCCATCATCGCCAATTTCGGCGCCCCAATCCTAAGACTCATCCATTCACAGCAAGAAACAAACAAACTCTTGCCTCGTCCTCAGACTAATGAGGGCTTTTTCTGGCTAGCAACTAGCTAGCTAGCTCGCTCTCTGCTGGATGACACATTTGCTTGAACAAACGCATACATTATGAGGAGTCTTGTGAGTCAGAGTCTTCTTGCTGAAAAAGAACTTTCCCAGACTTCGTCCCCTGTCCTCTGCTTCGCTCCACGGACCCGTTGATCTCTCCCAGCGGCAAGTAGGAGTAGTCCGCCCTCTGCCCGCGCGCTTTGCATTTTCCGCACGTCTGGATAAGGTTACCGGCGAGGCTGGCCAGCAGCAACGTTGCCAGGATAGCGCAGACAACCAGCCAGCTTTGTCTGCACACATAAACAAAACACTCTCAGGGTGAGGAGTTGCACTTTGACCTCTGACTCCACCGCTGCTGCCCACAGCCTCCACAAAGCACTTGACTGCAACCAAGGCAACACTGCACAATCCCTTACTTGCATGTGAAAGGCCGAGCTGACTAATAAATTCATCTGTGCCACTCCGCTGCTGCAGAGTTGTTTACCAGTACAGTCGGGGGAACTTGGTTCAGATTTGTCCGAAAGCCCGTTCTGCTAAACAAGGGCCTGGAATTTGTCAGAGTGAATTTCCATGGCAATAATCAAGTTACTCAAACACGCAGATAGGGAATGGTATAAATGACAAGTGGTTTGAGATAACAGATTTTTTTTTCCCTCATGTTGTGGAAACTGTGGCTTTAAGGCATAGGAAAAACATGTCCTATAATTGTACCCGACATTTAGTTTTTAAAATAGCAACATTTCCACTCTGAAAATGAACCAGAAAGGATCACTAGAACGTTCTAAACACAAATGCACCACTGCGATTGATTTATTTGATCAAAACCACCTGTCCTCAGTCCACAATTCAGTATTTCACATTGATTAAAACAACTATATTGAAGTATATTTTTATAATATAAAATATAT
>SCHK01366471.1:0-10855 GCA_004124795.1 Poropuntius huangchuchieni | reverse complement strand
ATAAGGACTCATATGCTCCCTTGATAGGTCAATTATAGTTGAGCTCTGGAAACCAATGCACCATGTGCTCCACACTGCCCCCATGGGCCCAGATCATATGCTGACAGCAGAATGATTTGTTAATGGTACAAATCTCCAATCAACACAGGACAAGCACTTGTAAACAAAAGGGCTGAGGGTAGGGCAGAGATTCTACCCAGCATTTCCATCTAAATGAGGGCTCAGGCATTATATTTACATGCAGGTCATAGTGCGTGCTCCAGGTAAAATAAACAGCAGAGCTGTACTCCTCGATAGTCGGGATGCAAAACAAGTGGAATTTTCCAGTGGAAAATAAATTTACAGGAAGAAAAGACAAAAAAAAAAAACACACATAATCGCTCATGTTGAATCTGCGATCATCGGTGCAGTTGTTTTGCACGAGATAGATAATTTTGCCCTAAGCCTGTCTTAACAGAAGGCCTTTGCACAATCCAAAAGCATTGTAAACACATGCACCAACAATAGGACATCCACATCACATATAATTTGGTGAGAGTATCAACACCATAAACAATCAAACAGCATACAATAAGCAGAACTGAATTTATCTCAGGCATACAAATCAGAAAGACAAAAGTTTATGCTCCACAGGCTTTATTTAATTACACATTACTACGACCACACCATTTAACAGACTACATCTGCATGATCATCTTCAACATGCACGTCTCCAATTGGGCCACTCACTTCAAAAGTGAAACAGAAGCTCCATCTCCATCTGAAGACAAACAGAGGGAAATGAAGCATAACATGCACACTTCATTAGCGATTCTATCCCATCCATTATCTCCTGCTCTTCTCTAAGATATCTTCTACATGGACAGAGTCCATTAGTGCTCTATCCTGTAACTCTATATAGAGCTAGAGCTCTGGGCAAGGGGCTGTTAAGGTAACACGCAGCTATAACCATTCAATTGCTGTGGGCACCCTAGACAAACAATGAGGCATTTAGTGCATTTGTGTTGTCATTTACATTTACGTAAGAGGGTTTGAGTCTCTGTTCAGTGTCAAAATTCAAAAGCTGTCATTCTCAATCATCTTCACAGGCCACAAATGTCAGATCCTTGCCAATTAAAGTGCGCCTATTCCACATGCTGAAAAGCATACTTTGAATTGTCTTAGACACTGCACATCAGATGAATAAATGACAAACTAAAAACATCAGCATGTTCTGTGCTCTTGTGCAAAGCAGAATCTCAGAGCCAAGCAAAGCTCAAGTAGGCTAATTTAAATGAACAAAAGCACAATTATTAGAAGCAACTGCAACAAATTAATCCAAAACATGCTAAGCTAGAAATGTGCAAATTGATTGTCAGAGGAGAAAGAACACTGAGACGCAGTGAGAAGANAATGTGCAAATTGATTGTCAGAGGAGAAAGAACACTGAGACACAGTGAGAAGACCTCCATGCATGTACACAACGTAAACAATCAGGTTTCTCGTCTGCTTCACTCAGACAGATGGTCGACCAGAATTATGATCCTGTAGCGATTATGCAGGAGACATATTGGTGGCAAAAGGGGGTAAAGAGAACAGTGTTTTGTGTACGCAAGTATAAGAGGTGGAAGAGAGATGCAATGGACCAGAGAGTGTGAAATGGTCTATCCTTGCTCTATACTCCTGTTTCAGCTATTCTAAACAGGCTCAGGTTACCTCACCATTACCCTGAAGCTGTGGAGTCTAACTCTAAAAGACAGATGCCGTTTCAGTGGGGGGCAACCAAGTTCGGCTGACCAAGTGTGTGCAGCTGCCCCACAAAAACAGGTTGAAAACATAAAAGAGTCCCAATAAAATGACTCCAGACATTGATCGAAATCATCCAATTGTCCCGACAACCACATGATTTTTTTTTAGGCAAATATTTAGTTGCACAACACAGCACTAAGTAGAGTTTGACAGATAAATGGTTTAATTTTTTTTCCTCACATAATAAAAACAACAATAATCATTTATTATAATTACTGCTATTACCTGTTGGTGAAAAAATATATTGGTTAATCTCTGCTTGAAAGGCTACATGTACATGGCCTTGTGAACATCTTACTAAAGAACACAAATATCTGTAGAGCTGGTGTACCAGCAAAAGTAGAGATAAACAATCAATAACTTTGTGAAGAATGCTCCATAACATGATCTCTAGTTCACTGCTGAGGTGTGTGGGGAGAATGAAAGAGGAGGATTGCATTTCCAAGTACCTGGACACACAGAAACACAAATCTAATGTGTCCTAAAGCCAAAGTAGAAGGGTTTATGCATTTTTAACCTTATGCCTTCCCAGGCATTTTCATCAAACCAATAGAAATGTCTATGGGCATATAAGGCATCCCAGATAGATGCAGGTTTAGCTGTTTAAAAAATAGCCTTAAGGTTTTCTTAAAACCTCTATTTATTCTATTCAGGAACATATCAAGTTTGTGGCAAAACTCCAGTATTTACAACAACCTTACCTCAATAGTAGAATAAGGTTAGTTACAGAAGGGATTTGACCCTATCCTATCTAACTATTGCTTCAACCAGCTGCAACTTAACCTCAATTACGGTAATCGATAGGGGAGGTGCTTAAATAGATCTTTAAGGATAAAGAACAACAAAAACAGTATAGCTCAATTCAGACTGGCAACAAAGATGCAACATCTCCATGGCAAATCGTAGCTGCTTTGTAAACAAAACGGAGTGATGATCGAGTTGCCAAGTTCAAGGCGTCTGAGAGCGCGGAAGCTTAAAATAAATCCCGTGTGTAGCAGAGACACGGGCATTCATGACATTAAGCTTCTTTAGGTCTCAAAGCAATCACATGCACACGATTTTACTGTAACATCTTGAGTCTGAGAGAGTCGTGTGGGTCGGTTGACGGCTAGCTTTGTGCATGTTTTCTTTATGACTGATTTCTAAATCATCATCATTTCAGATTATATTGAGCATAACAGTGATAAAAAGGTTACTAACGTTGTCTTTGTGTACATAAAACATGCGTTTATTATGCCAGGCTGCTTTTGCACTGCACTTTGCATGTTGAGATTAATACAACATCTATCTGTCAGTCAAGTAATCTCACTACGGTTAGAAACACTCCAATACGATTCAATGTCAATTAACGAGGCCTCAAGCTTGGGACTAAAACAATAAACACAAAAGACGCGTCTGCATCTATGCATCCTACTATTACGATTACAAATCACTGCAATGATTATATTTCATCACATAAACAGTGTGTCTCGTTTAGCATAAGCATAGAATGCTAGCAAAGCCGGGCTAATAATGGCTACATGGACTAAATCTCAGCGCTTGGTAGAATTAAAAAAACATTTTGTGACTGGTTACGAACCACACCAGGAATCGTAACGTCTTAGCAGAATAATGGGTCACATACAACGTGTTTTTATGAGGAACACAGCAAAAGGGTTGATAGCATGGTCGGCTAGTCGCTTTTGAGCTAGCTAGCACGCTAAGCCTAGTAAAATCAACAACAGAGCCATTATCCTCGAATGAGGGAATTAAACACTGCACTTACCTCCAGAAAAAAATATCCTTCTGCTGCCAAACGGAACAATTAAAAAACAACCCACTACACGTAGATCCGCGTTTGGTTATACGTCCGTTAATTGTCGGGATGTTTGTGTTTCCACATTCGCTAAAAGGAGACGCTGCTGTCGCCCGGCAGTCTCGGTGTCGCGCACTGACTGAAGCTGTGCAAATATATTTTTTCACGGGAACGCCGATACAAGGCTGCGTGAACGCGCTTTAATCACATGAACGCGGGAAGGAGAACAACGTTGGGTCAACAACAGACGAGTGAAGAGATTACAGTGTCGTTTCCACGAATCGATTCTTTTGAACAGTTCGTCCCAAAGAGCCGGTTCAGAAAACTGTTTCAGCGCTTCTTTTAAGCAACGTGATCCCTGACATCCCAAGTGTAGTGTAAAATGTTCGAATAAAACCGGATGTATACATAGGCCTACTGTAGCTTTTTATTATGTTTTTAGATTTCACATGTTAATAAAACAATCACCATATTTACAGAACGTTTCTGTAACATTTCTGTTTTTGTGCTTTTAAGGAAATCTAGCCCCATCAGTCCTTGATTTGAAAAAAATTACTATATTAGGTCCAGGCCCGTGGTGGGCTGGCAGATATCCTGGGTGGGCATTTTTTAGTCATCATGTCATCATATACACTGTAAAAAGTGATAAGTTGACTTAACTTTAAGAAAAACTGAGGAAACCCGTTGCGTTAAAATGAAGTAAATACTAATTAAAAAAATAAGTTAAATTATTGTCAAATTATTTTATATTATATTTAAACTGTAGATATTGTTATATTAACTATATTATATGTACACTGAAAAATCTTTCATGGGCAACCTAGAATATCATGCAATTTCACAGCAAAATAAACTTTTTATTGAACAGTTAAAAAAAAACAAACAAAAAAAAAAGCCCTGTTTGTTCTCTTTCTCTGGGTCATTGTTTCTACACTGGTGACTCTTTTCAACTTTTTTATTTATACCAAACAAGGCCGTAATCATGCCTAGAACATTGGAGAGACCAATAGTTTTAAGGAAAATATAAAGACCAGACCACAATGGTAATGGTTTTTATTTAAAGATAAATTAAAAGAACAGTAAAAAGAAAAAAGGACAGTAAAAGAAACAAGAATAAGAATTTTTGTGAAGTAATCAATCTGAACTGCAAATAATATTTTTATATTAAAATAAATAGTTTGCATCATTGGGTGCTGTTGTAGGTTGTTTATGTCATAGAAGAGGAATTCGTTGCTATAGTAACGAACAAGCTCAAATTATATCAGTTCTGTAAAAAGAAAACAAAAGAAAAAAAGATCCTATTCAAAAGAGGACATCAACAAAATAGTTCATGACTTGAGAAGACTTTGTGTAATGTACAGGATTTCAATGGATTACATAAAGGTAACAATGAGACCACCTTGTATAATAAAGGAGTGTCAGTGATTTAAATAGTCTGTGACGTGCTGTAATCAAACAAATAGTTCCTTTTCCCATGTCAGTCTATTTTTTACTGTCTGTCTACTTAAATTTTTTTTAATTATTTATTGATGGAGGACTCCTGAGAGTTCCCAGTCTAGAATTAACTGAGATACCTTTACCTGTCGCTGGGTACTACTGGTGTCCTATTGTATTACTGGTGACCACTATAAACTGTTCTACGTGTCAGTTCTCATGATCAGAGCGGTTTAGTGCATTTAAATCGTAGTCAACCCCAAAGCAGGTGCTGTTTGTTTTATGAGACATGGAAAAGTTTGCACACCTTTTATACACAATGTACACTGAATAAATAGTGTACCATGAAGCAAATTTCTTTAATACAACACAAGACAACATTGTGGTGTAACTCTGTGTTATTAACTTTTTATCATTTATATATAGGGTAAATTCATTAAATTATTACAGTATGTTTTCAGTATTTTCAAACTCTTCAGGGTCACATGATCCTTCAGAAACTATGACACACTACCATTCAAAAGTTGGGGGAAAGATTAATAATAATAATAATTATTATTATAATTTATTCTGCAAGATCACATTAAATTGATAAAAAATGACAGTAAAGACATTTATAATATTAGACATCCTGTGACAATGAAGACTAATTGCTGTTGGAAATTCATTTTTTTTTTTTTTAAAGAATAAATAATATTTTTGAATTGTAATGTTGCAATATTAGCATTTTAGCCTTAGTGGGCCCTTAGTGGGGATCTGAATTCACCATTCATTACTATGACAGTGTGCCTTAAATAAACATAATCATTCAATATCCCATATGTACATACAATGGTGTGTTATTTTTAAATGTTTGCATGCAGTTTGTTCCATAGTTACAGATGGTAGAAAAACAACACAAATTATTCATGCCTCTGTCAGGCATTACCAGAATCACATTAGCAGTCATCCGTAATAGGCAGCCACTGTATTTACCTAAATTGTGTAAAACAGGTGTTGAAAGTAGGTGAGTGTATAATGTGTTGATCATATCATGGCAATGGAAAAGAACACGCATGTCTGTCAGCAGAGCCAAAACTACTACTAAAAGTACCATCATTGTCTATGACTGCAGACTAGACACACCTCTGGAAATGTGTCAATAAAGATGAAACATCACCTGGCCACACCTGTAGTTGTATATTAATAATGACTTATTATGAGTCATTTGTTAGAGGTACATGACAAGCATATTTTAACATGCTTAGATTAGCCGCAAATAACTGACAGTAAAACGGGACAGTAGCACTCTTACTGTAAATTAGCCCTGTGCTCTTTTAAGCTTCCAAAATTGCCAACTCAGCCCCTGAAAGGAAATGACATCATTGTTTACAGCTCTGCAGCAGATGGAGGAATGGGAGTGGCCCCTCCTTTAGCCACGGTAGCAACCAGTGTGCCACACTGATGATTCAAAACAGCATTTAGTCACAGTCTATTTTTCTCTCTCCCTCTCTCCCAGTGTGTTAAAATCCCAGAGTGCTCCTGCTCTCACGACATCACTGCTTGAAACTGCCCTGTCAGCAAACTCCTGAATGTAGCCATTCATTTTTTACATTATACAAAATTGAGGGGCTCTCAAACTTTCTGGACCCTCAAATATTATAACATAGCAAGGGACTATATTATACTGACCATTTAAAATGAGAGAAAAAAGATATTATAAAGACATAAATTACTTAGGACTTACAATAAATGATGAAACTGTATGGAAAATATTCACTTTTAAGTTTGCATTGTACTTTATTTTCAGCGTCAACGTTTTATACAAGACACCAGCGTTAGAAAGCAAATTGTCTAAATGCTACCTTTTATCATATTTAAATATTTAATATTTCTTACATTTGATAAACTATTATTTTTCTTAATTAAGACATTATTTTCCCTCTTTTGACGAACCCTATTGTAGACGTTTGTCGCAGATGTTGAGATATTTTGGCACCTATTGAGTAAAATAAAAGTATGTACAGCCTACTCTTCAACTGGCCTCAACATTTGATCTTGCACATTTTCTATTTGCAAATTTTGGATACAGTCCATGACCACAAACTATCTAGACTATGATGTTTTCCTCTGGAACTAATATTATCCACATTCTCCAACTCACTGCAGCCTCTCTGCTAATGATAATCTGTGCTAACAATGCCTCTATTCAATGAAGTCTATCAGAACCAAATGTTTCCATGCATACTTGTGCGACTTATGAATGACTTGCTGATCCCCTCTGATCTTCTGTTCAGTCAATCTTGCTTCCTTTATATGCAATTAAGATTCTTATGTTGGCATGTTTACAGGTTAAAGATTAAAGGCTATATGGTCTCCTCACTGATAATCCCAGCAGATATTAGTGCTCCCATCATTGCTGGTTGAGTTTAAACCAGTGGGTACAGGACAGTGGGGGAGGGCTGTTAGGGATTACTTTGACAAGTTATGTAAGCATGCCATCCAACTAAATGGTGAGAAAAAGAACGAGATGGAGATTAAAGGAGACGGTAGAAATTTCAGTAGGTTTAGGGAAGCAAGGAACTGGGGAGGAGAAATTCTGTTCCTGAGAATGCTGAGCTTTTCTGGAATGTTGATGGCATTTGAACCGCCCGCCCATGACTGAACAAAGAAAGTTTTTACTCGCTGTGCTCGACAGAAAAAGGGACAGAGTGGGAACAGATGGGAAACAGAACTGTTTAGATCTGGGAAGCGCTGTCAAGGCCTTCCCAGTCGAGCCCTTATTTTCATCCAAACACTTTTTCACTCATGACATGACTAAACAGTGGCTAATATTTGTATGCTTAAACCCGATTACAAACGTATGCTGAAATTAAGTACCATTTATATAGATACAGATAAAAAGAGACCAAATGAACAAATGGAACATATTAAAAGTAAATTCCTCTTATATGCTTTCACAAAAGTCAAGACTTTTCCCCCCCGAAAACATTGTAATAGCTTTCTGTTGACCAGTCAAATTCCTCTAAGGCGTGCAGGATTTGCATAATGGACTAGGTTTTAGTTTGCTCATCTTACACAACTTTAGAGAACCTGAGCCATGAGAGGTCACAAAGGAAGGACAGGGACACCCCTACTGTACTACTGCCAAAAACTAGTTTCGTAAGAATCTTTGCTGTCACTGGAGCTCTATGAAATTTATCCACACTTCAAATGGGGTAAGAAAAAAGGATTATCTGGAATATATTCAAAGATGTTGGTTCAAGAGAGAGGGGGAAAAAGTAGTGAAGGCATAATACCTACGTGCGTAGAAAAGACTAGTGTATTTGTATGGGCTCATACTTTAAAAAACTGCGATGTCGCCCCCTGCTGTCAGTTCAATTCAATACAAATTGATTTCTATAGCGCTTTTCACGTTTCAAAGGAGCTACATAAAAAACATATGCCTCAACGGTACAATCAGGAAGTATGGGTTATCGGACAATGGTGAGTGTGTCAAAATAATGTCCATATGGCAATACAGCTGTAAGATGTAGTTGGTTAGATAAAACCAACAATCTGCCACTGGGCTTAAGAAAAATTCAAAAGGAAAATAAATGAGCATACTTTTGCTTCCAAAGTAAACGTATCTTGATTTATGGATGTTTAGATATTTGTACTAGAAAACAGACAAGCACAGAGGAAGATATTTACTTTTTGCAATGTTTGCAACATTTAAAGCCATGACTTTAAATTTAAGACCTTCTGCTCTGGTAATTTGTGAAAAGGCCTTTAAAGACCTTTTTATGACCTGCAGAAAGCATGGTTCGTTCTAACTTTGTTTGATGTATCAAAATAAGACCAAGAACAAGCAAAGACCACAGAAGTCCTGTTAAACACATAATTGGCCTTTATTAACGCTGCCTTCCAGAAAAAGCAAGAGGTTTTCAGCAGCCATACTGTGAGATACCCACAGTGCCTGCCGAGTTTGTGACGCTTCCGTGAGTTTAACGCCTATGCATTTTCATTCCCAAAATTGAATACCAATTCACAATGTCCAACGCTACACATATTTCAGAGACAGGGAAAGGCTGATGCAGTAACAATAACAGTGAAAATTCACTTTAGTGGCAATAAGATGCTCAGAACGTATTTGAAATGTGCACTGCATTTTGTCCATGTCCTCCATTACATAATGAGTTTGGTAAGGGCTAGCAATCCCACAGCACCCTCTGATGGTCGTAAATGGGACAAAGGTTTACATCAATGAGGCTCTGGTTTCCTGTTTGCTATTAAAAGACGGTGACTTGCACAACAGGGCAGAAGAAGGGACGTGCCAGGTCACTGAGTAATCTGGAAACTTTTTTAACCATCTAAATGTTTCACACAGTCTCTTGGGCGATATGGGGGTCTCCAGGGATTCCTAGAAACAGCACACCATTTTGTCACCATCACCAAAGTTAACGGGAACTAAAATTAGTGAACAGGAAATGAGCAATTTTATCCTGCAAGCAGATGATAGGGCACTTCAGTAGGGCACTTTGAGTGACTGGAAACTAGTACTCATTTGGCTCAATAATGTCAATATTTACAAAAACAGAAATGACAGAAAGCACAATCATATCAAAAACTGCAAATCAAAATTGTCCTTCAGCAGTAATTAAAGCAAAGCCAGTTCAGAACAACTGTGTAGCTGGAACAGCTTTTAGAATAAAGATTTCTGTATGGATAACTTACAGGAAAGGAAGATTATTTACATCAAATATATGCCATTTGGACTGTACATTCTCATATATTTAAAGCGCTTAAACAACTTATAACTTAGGTTTTTGTGCTTGCAGTCGATCGGAGGGCCCTGGATATATCATAATCTAAATTAGCTGATGGAACAAATAAAAGCTTGAACAAAGTCCCTTGAACAAACAAAAGCTTGTAGCAGCGCTTTTCCATCATGGTATTCTTTAATAATATAAAAAGCCCGTGACCTCCATGCACAAGAGAGTGGAAACTGCAATTCTGGGTGTAAAAGTGTGTCAGCCCAGCAAAAGGCCAGACAGAGCATTCAGGTCCCTCATATATGGGTTGTCGCTGAGGATACGGTCGATACGCTGCTTTTGGTCAGGAAAGATGTCGTACAACTTCCTTTTGAGTTCTGTGGTTTCTGAGGGTGACCGCTGTGGAGGTGGAGAAGGGGATGGTCGAGGAAGGTGCCAGTCTGGAGGTCCGGAGTGTGGCCAGTGGGAAGGGGAAGAGGGATGTGCTGTGGACTGTGCTGCCGAGGCGTATACTGAAGGGGTTGCCCGAATGTCTGTCCTCGGTGGGGCCATTATGGGACTACCTCTGTGAGAGGACAGAAAAGTTATGAGGGGACAGCTTTCTTCTGCTTAGAGGAATTTTTGATACCCACTGCTGGGTATTATTTTAAGCAGAATGTGTAATTATGAACTTACCGACGGTCTTTAAATAGAAACTCGTCTAGGTGAGGTCCATTCTTTCCAAGTGGGTCATCTGGGATCATAAAGTGATCTTCTACAAAGGTGAACTGTAGGAGTCTGAAAAATCCATACAGTGAGCTCTAAATCTGAACAAATGTTAACTAAGCACATAAAACACTACCATCAAAATACACTACCTTTGAAATATTTGGTGTCAGTAAGAACAACTTTTATCTGAAATAGAAATCTTCTGTAACAATATAAATGTCTTTATCATCACTTTTATCAATTTAAAGCATCCTTGCTAAATAGAAGTATTCATTTCTATAATCCCCCCCCAAAATATTATACTGACTCCAAGATTTTGAATGGTATAGTGCAGGGATCCTCAAATCTGGACCTCAAGAGCCACTTTCCTGCAGAGTTTAGCTCTAACCCTAATCAA
>SCHK01366402.1:0-12025 GCA_004124795.1 Poropuntius huangchuchieni | reverse complement strand
AAAAGGTGTTCGGTAGTGACATTCCTTAAAGTTACACACAGGTTTTTCTTCTTTTGAACTTTTGAACAGATTTACCTCAAAACAATGAGACCAAAAAGAGAGGAGGACTCGGGAATATTTCCTGATCATAAATTTATGGGTTTAGTTAAAATCAGTCTTGGCCAATAGACTAAAACATGTTTCAGTAGTGACATATATAAAAATATAAAATAAGATTTTTTTTTATTTATTTTTTTACTTTTTTTTAACTTTTTTTTTTTTTTAACTTTTTAAAACAACAATGGAAAAAAAATAGAAAAATTATATAGGGGTATGCGTTTGGGACAGCCACCTCCCAATTGATTTAAATATTGTTTTGGGTTTCCATAGATAATTGAAGGATCTTAATAAACATCTTTGAATGCTTAAATGCTTTTTAAACTTTTTTTTTTTTTTTTTCTGGTTGTAGGACAGCAGTTTGCACCAATTCTGTAGGATGGCCCATATATAAATATATCTGCCTATAATTTTAGGACGATCATATTTGGAGTCTGTGGATTGAAAACCCTTGTGCAATATAACATACAACCAGATGGGGGCAGAGTTATTATTTTTGTTACGTGTTTGACTTTGATAGACTGTGTTTTCCCAGCGTCGTTGTCTCGAACAAGAGGAAGTGAATGTACACATTTTTTTTGTTTAGATTTCCCCGTAGTCATCGTTGTCACTAGTTTATCATTATCACTCCCAGCCGTAACCTAGACTCCCGGGCTAGACCTCTTTTAACTCCGCAAATATGCCTTTGGAAAACCTGGAGGAAGAGGGTTTACCTAAAAACCCTAATCTGAGAATAGCTCAGCTGAAGTTTTTACTGACTCTGGAAGATCACAGACAGGATGCTAAAGTGAAGAGCGAGCTGATGGACGCCATCAAACTCAACAGTGAGTTCATTCACTCACACATGCTGCTCGTTTAGCATATATCTGTCAAATTTTCTGCACTACTGCAATATCTGCAGCTGTTTCATGCACAAGCTTTGCAATTTCCTTGCCTCTTCGGTTTAGTTAGCTGACAGGCTAAACCAAGTAGCACGCTAGCTCATTAGCTGCTAACGTTTTTGTATTTTTTTGGTACACATTTCGTCTTCTGGCACTTTTGAATGTTCATTGTTCGTTTAATAAATTGCTTTTTAATATAGTGTAAACCAGGGACCGTTGTCACGCAGTTTACGTTTATTTTTTGAAAGTAATATTTTGTATTGACACAAACCGTAGAGTCTAGATTACAAAAAATGGCAACTTTAATCGATGTATTTCCGTACGTGACGGCAATAACCTTCAATAGCGCTGTGTATTCGCATTATATGTAGTAGATAGTCACAAGGGAAGGAAGCCTGCTATTAAATCATTAATATTGGCCAACAAACACTATCTTGTGTAATCACCCATCCATCATGTATGTACTTATCAGATCACTGTTTCTCTCATATTTAACGATACTTACTCAGCATTAGATAAGTGAAACACCTCAGATGTGTTTATAATGATGTTGTGATTGTGTTTTGTAGATATGGCCCCGTACTATGAAGCCCTGTGTAAAGAGCTGAAATGGCAGGTGGACACGGATTTGCTGAGTAAGATGAAGAAAGCAAATGAGGATGAACTGAAAAGGCTGGATGATGTTTTGGAAGATGCTGAGAAGAACCTGGGAGAGAGTGAAATCAGAGATGCCATGATGGCCAAAGCTGAATATCTCATACGCATCGGTGATAAGGTGTGAATTCAAACCATACATTTGCAGTCACGCTTTCATAATAGATGATTTCGATTTTCTTTTTTTTCCTTTTTAAATGTTTTTGAAAGCAGTCACCAAGTCTGCATTTATTTGCTAAAAAGTACAGTAAAACAGTAATATTGTGAAATAAGTCAATTTTAATATATTTTGAAAGAGGTTTTATTTCTGTGATGCAAAGCTGAATTTTCAATATCATTACTCCTCAGTGTCGCGTGATCCTTAAAAAATCATTATAATATGCTGATTTGGTGCTCAGGAAATATTTGTTATCAATGTTGAAAACAGTTAATATTAATAGTGCTTAAAGTTTTGTGGAAACCATGATACAGATTTTTTACATGTTTCTTTGATGTATAGAAAATTCAAAAGAACAGTATTTTTTCCTGATAAAGAAATCTCTTAACCCTATAAATGTTTTAATGTCACTTTGGATTAATTTCATGCTTCCTGAATTAAGTATTAATTTCATTTGACATTTTACTAATGTCAAATGTGATTTATATTATGACATATGTGTAAGAAGCTAAACAGACAAAAAGCACAAAATCAAATATATATATGTAACCAAACTTAAAATATATATCACCATTCATATATATATATATATATATATATGAATGGTGATATATATTTTAAGTTTGGTTACATATATATATTTGATTTTGTGCTTTTTGTCTGTTTAGCTTCTTACACATATATTTTATCCTTATATCCACTGATAATATTTCTCTCTTTCATATAGGAAGGGGCACTGACCGCCTTCAGGAAGACCTACGACAAGACTGTTGCTCTTGGTCATCGCTTAGATATTGTTTTTTACTTGCTGAGGATTGGCCTGTTTTATATGGACAATGACCTTATCACTCGCAACACTGAGAAAGCCAAAAGGTACAGTATGAAATACAGACTGACTTCTTTAACAAATGTATGTCACCCTCGAATGTTGGCCTGACATTTGAACTCTGCATTTATGAACAGTTTGATTGAAGAAGGCGGTGACTGGGACCGGAGGAATCGCCTGAAGGTGTATCAAGGCCTCTACTGCGTGGCCATTCGGGATTTCAAGCAGGCAGCAGAGCTCTTTCTGGATACGGTCTCCACATTCACTTCATATGAGCTTATGGACTACAAGACGTTTGTCACGTACACCGTGTATGTGTGTATGATCGCACTCAAGAGGCCGGACCTGAGAGAGAAGGTGAGATCCAGCCTAAAAAAAAAAAAAAAAAACAGTATTTCTAAAATACTTTTCAAAGGTTTGATGTTAGATTTTTTTTTTTTTTTGGAAAGCAGTTACTTCTTTTATTCAATAAGGATACATGAAGATGCTAAATTACAGTGAAGATGAGATTTAAATTAATTGCTGTACTTTCTATTCATCAGAGAATCCTAAAAAAGTTTTGCACAAAATATTAAGCATTGTCTTGAGCACCAAATCTGCATATTAGAATAATTTCTGAAGACTGGAGTAATGATGCTATTTATTTAGCTTTACCATTGCAGGAATAAATTACATTTAAAAATATATTAAAATCAAGTTTTATTTTAAATTATAATAAAATGTTACAATATTAAATTTTTTGGAGCATAAGAGACCTCTTTAAAAATATGAAAACAAAAACAATGATAATAAAAATCGTGTAGACCTTAAAAAGCATTAAATTAAAAAAAAAAATAAAAAAAGTTCCCCTTGACTTACATAATATGGAAAAAAAACACTATGCAAGTCAATGGGTACCAGCAACTGAAGGTGAACTATCCTTTTAATTTTAAAAATGATAGAATTAAATAATCATAGTTACTGTCATAATTTTAGAACAGTCTTTAGAAAGCGCAATGAAACAGGAATCTAAATTTGTTTCATTGTTAAATCATCACAAAAAAGTTAACTTGTAGACACTTCTATTAAGAGCTTTAGCTTGTGCGATCATTGCAAGTGTATATGTGTTATATTGCCTAAAAAACAAATCTAATTTTAATAAGTAACCTAACACAAATGAATTCTCTCGTCTTCTCTCAGGTAATTAAGGGTGCTGAGATCTTGGAGGTGTTGCACAGTTTACCGGCTGTCCGTCAGTACCTCTTCTCTCTCTACGAGTGCCGTTATTCTGTATTCTTTCAATCATTAGGTAAGTGAAATATTGGCGGAGCAGACTTTAAAGAACAATTGAGAAAAATGTTATTGCTTAACTAGCCACGCTCTGTTTTAAGATTAATGTTGTAAGCTATGTTGTTATTTATTTGCAATGTGCTTCTCCAAGTCTGCTCTTCTGTTATTGTTTAAAATGTTTTGCTCAGAGGTTCCATCTGTTTCTCTTCTGTAGCTCGAGTGGAACAGGAGATGAAGCAAGACTGGTTGTTTGCTCCTCATTACCGTTACTATGTCCGAGAGATGCGCATCCTGGCCTACAGCCAGCTCCTGGAATCCTACCGCTCTCTCACACTGGGATACATGGCCGAAGCGTTTGGAGTCAGCACAGAGTTCATCGACCAGTACGCTCCCATGGTCATATAAACAACTGAGTAATTGTTCATTATTTCTGTGCTCACTTTGGTCTTTTTCTTTCCCTAGGGAGCTGTCGCGATTTATCGCCGCAGGACGTTTACATTGCAAGATCGACAAAGTCAATGAGATTGTGGAAACCAACAGGTGAGGACCTTAATAGTCATTTAAATCTCTCTTGGATCTATAGTTAGCTAAATGCATATCTGGTCTTTTTTTTTTTTTTCTTCCCCACAGACCTGATAGTAAGAACTGGCAGTACCAAGAAACCATAAAGAAGGGCGATCTCCTGCTGAACAGAGTGCAGAAGCTGTCCAGAGTGATCAACATGTAGTCCAGCATATGACGTTTGATCCATACTCGTCTTTTCTTGTGAACATGACTTTTGTTTTATGTACAGAATATAATAAAACTGAATTGGAGGAAACATTCGAGTTTGTCTTTGGTGTGCGAGCAAGTGGAAAAAAAAAAACTGAGGCTGACACATTTTTCTTATAAATAACTGTATAAATTATTTTTTTTATATTTACAGAAACTTGTTACAAAACAAATATACTATACAATCTTTCTTTAAATATTAAGTAAATCTACCCTACTGTGTTTGTTCATGAATTACATAGCAGCCAACACACAAAAGTCCAGCTGATCAAATGATTTTTGAATATGTATACAAAAAAGACAGAAAAAAAATAAAATCAAAATATACACACTTGTACATAATTTTATATGTAGAGGCTTCTTCCCCATAAAGCAAACTGCGTTTATCATCTTCGATTCACATTCCAGATCTGTGGTGTTTTTAATCAAACATCTTCACAAAGCTTTCATCATCTGAAAACAGTGGAGTTACAATTTCAAGGTAAACAGTACATTTATCTGCCTATAACATTGATTGAAATCACCGACTTAGCCACAAAAATATCTCTCCTCTCGCTTTGAAAATTTCTAATATCAAAAGTAGTCATAAAAGAATACAAGGGCCCGATAAGAAGCTTTTCTCATGTCATTGTCAAGTAAGTGTTACTCCTATGCCATGCATTTCATCAATCGGAGTTACCGCTCTACTTGAAGGGGAAAAGGGCGACGTGAGAGATTCCTAGGCAGGTTTAAAAAAAAAAAAAAATACTTTTGAAACCCTTAAACAACATTCAAGTACTGTGAAAAGAAGAATACATGAAATAAAAAAACTCTGCCTT
The DNA here is from genome assembly GCA_004124795.1 of Poropuntius huangchuchieni. Lineage (NCBI taxonomy): Eukaryota > Metazoa > Chordata > Actinopteri > Cypriniformes > Cyprinidae > Poropuntius > Poropuntius huangchuchieni. The sequence continues at coordinate 6,553 of SCHK01366402.1, read as the reverse complement.
AACAACAGTCGATGAGAAACTAATTCAGGCACTTTCTTTTTTTTTTTTTTTGTTGTCAGCGTTAAAAGCAAATGAACAAGTAATTAAAAAGCAGTGTATCCAATTACAACATTTGGCAACAGTGGTGCACATTTTGCACTGTACAACTGTTTTGTTCCCTCGCCCGGTTAGAAAAGTCCTACAAAATACATCAGCCAGCCAGAAATCTTTTGCACAGTTAAACGGGCCATTTTGATCACATTCTCTGACCTCTTGGTTCGAGATGGGGAGGCATCACGAGGGAAAAGAAGCACTATTGACACCTACAAAACAACATAAGTATACGGGTGGATGATTTCCCACTACTGTGGCAACAATCTGTCTGGGGGAACTCAGCGTGCGACTAACAAGAAGCTGTGTTTGGATAGAGTGGCGTATTGCATTATCGGCTTGGCAGTGAACCACTTCTAATAATCTTAGAATGTTTCCATTTACTAAATAAATAATAATGATCTCAATTGTACCAAAAATCGTTTACGAAAATGCCTGTGCAAAAATACATCTCCATATGTACAATTCTTTAACAAAATATGTATTCTGAAATAGGGATACTTCAATATTTGAATTCGGTTTTGTGTACGAAAAGGAAAAAAAATACACAAGAAAAAAAAAACATGCTCTACTTCTCAGCAACCATTGCCGACTGACATCAGTGGAGTTTAGTAATTTACAGGAGTTTTAAAGAGAAGCCCCAACTTACACAACAAAATCCACCTCAAGATCTCTTATGAAGATTAATGAGTCAAAGAAGGATCTATTGCCTTTAAGTTGACAGACCCACGATGAAAATGAGATTTAAATCAGAACGTCTAGCTACTAACCTCTTTAAGGTCACAAAGAACAAAAGCTCGTGTGGGATCAAAACAGGAACGTTCAGTCGCAGTATAAGGTAGTGGTTATTTGATGAGATGGTGCTGGCCAGACTACTGTTCATGTGTCTCACAGTTTTGAGAGTCGTGTAGATGTCTACTCCATTGCTGAGATGATAGTGTGTCTGTAATGTTGGTCTATGGCTCAACGTCAACTAGCCACAAGCCCCTTTCTGAGATTGAAACGGCACATAACGATACCATGCCTAAGGCATTTTCACCAGGAAACTCTCCTACAATCATTTTCGAGCGAGACTGCAGATTTTAGTACATTAAGATTTCAGCACATGCTTCTTTAGTGCTACGATGGGGAACTGGAGGTGAAACGTCACCTGCCGTCTCTCATTTTGCTCCAGGAGCAATTTTTGCATGTGCTAAAAGGTTCACTGAATCAAGCCCTTAATGTACCTAAAATATCTGTGTTGTCCAAGGCATGGTTTTTAAGAGGATTACAGTGTTTTCTGGAGCTTCAAGAGACGACTGCTGCTCAGGATTTAGTAAAGACATGCTAGGCTACTAGCATGAAAAAAAATTAAAATAGTGCTTTCGTTAATGCAAGTTGTTTGAGATTGATTTGGGGTCAGATTTTTCAGTAAAAAAGAAATTGCAATAAAAGAACTCTTTAGCTTCACTGAAATAAGTCTGAAGTTCAAAAAAAAAAATAAAACAATCAAATCTAAATGAAAACTTTTCAAAAATAATGGAAAATGGTATACGATAAATATTTTGTTCTGTTTGCTATACATATGCTAACCTGTAAACAAAACGTGGTTTAAAAAAATGTCTAGTTTGCATAATCTTTAGGTTTAGGTTGCTCATGTTGAAACTCCACTCCTGTCATGTCTATCTGCAGTGAGTGTAGCTCAATCTAATACAGCCTTCCAGTGAGAGATCACGTGTATGATTAACTTAAGTTGACTGTGTGTCTACTTTAAGGATGTTCCTCTCCTGTACACTTCCTCCAAGGCTGAGTAGGATTTCAGTTTCCAGTATGTCCAGTTTGTTCTCGTATGTCCACACCTTCAAGCTATCATACCGAAGAATATCGGTAAAGCAACTCATCTTGTTCGCGTCGCACATCCCTTCTATGCTTGGTAGTGTTGGCGAGGCTACGCACCAGCCCAAATCTGTACCATTCCGACCCCAGCGCAAGTGCTCAGGCTGGGCAGCTCATGCTCTACGCAGCAGGCTTTGTACCCAATGGTGCATTGAATAGATTCATTATAACCTCCGACAGGAGAACTATATCTCTCTGGCTTATTATCCTATCCCCGGAGAGTGCCCCTGCATGGCTTTGGGAGGAAATCCTCACGAAGGACATCAATGGGCCACCCAGTGTGCATTCCACCCTGAGGATTGTGGGAAGAGTAAGAGAAAAAGAAGGCCTCGTGCAGAGTGGCATGAGGGGGCTGAGGGAGCTCTGGGTCCAGCCTACTGCTCAGCACGCTCAGAGCCTCCAGACCTGTGTCAGGGACGAGCCTTTGGCTGTGGGAAACACACACAAGTACGGAAATGTAACGTCTGAGAGGATACAGACGATATTACACTCTAAACTAAAAATGAGGAAGGAAAACAAACTAACCTGATGTATGAGTGAATTATTAGGGAGCCCTGGTGGTCCAGGTATAGAGCGAGCGTGCTTGCTGTGGATGTTGTTGATTGATGGAGACTTGGCCATTTTGGGCCTGCCAGGACCTTGTCCTCCTCCCCCTCCTGCTCCAGACGCTGTCAAAGTCATTACAAAATCTCAGTTAGAGACAGCACTTTGGAATCAACAAATGGCATATAATAATTAATAATTAAGTGAATTTGGGTTTATAGTTTTAGGACTTGCAAACACTGAAAAAAAGTGAGAGTTTTGTATGATCTCTGTTCAGTTTTGAAGTAAACGTTGCAGAGTATAAAAAAAAAAAAACTTGAATAGAACTAAACTAAAATGAAAACAACAGTAAAATTTGAACCTAAAATGAAAAAAGCAACTGACCAAAGTAAAACTGAAATAATACAGAAACTGGATTAATACTAATGACGTAAAATAGAAACTGGATCAAAACTAAACCAAGGTGAAACAGAATTGATAACAATGTGAAATGACAAAGAAAATAGATCACAACTAAAATGAAATAGAATAGAAATAGAAACTAGATTATTACTAAAATGACATTAGACACAATGAAAAAAAGGAGTGAAGCCAAACTGAGAAGAAATAGAAATTGAGATTAAGATTGAGACTAAACTGAAATGACACAGAGCAAAATTAAATTAACTGAAATGAAATAGAAAATGGATGGGCACTAAAAAGCAATAGACGGTCTTGTGTTTAAAACAAAACAAAAACCAGATCAAAGAAATTAATTAAAATCTAAAACTGGATTAACACCAAAGTGAAACAGAAACTGGATAAAAATTTTTTTTTAAAGAAATTAAGAAACCAAATTAAATCTAACTGGAAAGAAACAGAAACTGGACTAATACTAAGATGAAGTGAAATTGAAACTAGATCAAAACTAAACTGATGAAACAGAAATGGGGTTGACACTAATGTCAAATGACAAAGAAATCTGATCATAACTAAACTGAAATATAATAGAAATAGAAACTAGAATGAAAAAAGGATTGAATGTCCATGTCCATTATTATGAAACCCGCGAGACACAACAAAAACACAGCTCCGATCACAGCGTCCTCCTGCCTCATATTGTTAAGGTTGTTGTTCTTTGTTTTCATTGTTGAACGCCGCGCACAAATGAAGTCGCTGTTGACCGGCTTACTTCACCTCCTAGTACCCACTGTCGGTGCGAATGCAATCCTTAAATGGTTCTGGGAGTTCGTGCAAAATCGTCCCAGTACTTTAGTACCCTACTTTTAGTTCTGGAACTAAGATAGATAGACAAGACTGACTAAACTGAAATTAAACAGAGAGCAAAATTAAATTAACTGAAATTAAATAGAAAATGAATAAATGCTAAAAAGGTATTAGACAGGTATTGAAACATAATGGGATTAAAACTGAAATAGAAACTGGATCAAAAAAAAAGATGAAACAGAAACTGGATTGATACTAATGTGAAATGAAACAGAAACTAGATCAAAACTAAACTGAGATTAAACACAATGGGATTAAAACTAAACTGAAATAAAACAGAAACCAAATTAAATCTAACTGGAATAAAACAAACTAGATTAAAACTTAAAAGTAAACAGAAACTTTATCTTGGATTTTAACTTGGATTAATACTAAAATGATATTTAGAGTATGGATTAGAACTAAACTGAAATTAAACAATCTGGACTGAAACCAAAATAGGATTAAACAGAAACCAGAATAAAACTAACTGAAATGAAACAGGAATTCGGATTTTAAAAATAATAATAAAAACAAGGTTTATGCACCTGTGCTGTTGAGGCTACTAGAGCCAGGTGAGCCCTTCCTCCTTTTGGCTTCCAGACGTGCATCTGCATGATGATCGCTGCTCTGGTGAACAAATGGCCCGAGGGAGAGGGTGGAGTCGCTGCTGTTCATCACTACGCTCATGCGTTTAATGGACTCAGCCGGGCTGCCTGAGGGAGGGCCACGTCCTGCCGACTCCTGCTTCAAGCTCAAAGAGTTGGCCCTGCCTGGGGTGCAGTTTACCCCCAAGCTGTAAACCCCGCTGTGGGATGACGACAACGTTGATGACGATGAAGATGAAGAGGGGGTGGATGCGAGCGAGGTGTGGTAGGCGCTGCCAAGGCTGCCCGAGTTTACCGCACAGTTCTTCTTAAAAGACAAGGAAGAGTCAGAGGTGTAAGTGCTATGGGTGGTAAGCAGGGAACTGTTTTTCCGCTTCTTGCTCGAACTGAGACTACCGCTGATGCTAGCACTGCTATTAGTACTGCCCTTGACGATAGAGTTACTTAGGCTGGAGGATGGTTCCCGTGCCTTAAAGGACTTTGTACCAGATCGGGATTTAAGGGATCGGTTGGAGCCCAACGAGGGTAGCGAGGACGAGTGGGCTGAAGGCATCTGGGGTGATGAGGCTGACACTTGTCTAGAAGTGCCACTGTAGGCGGGCTGCTCAGTGGCGGAGGCTTGTGGAGAAGAGCGGGCGTTCAGGGTGGTGCCATATGACAGGACTGGCTTGCTGTCATAAGGCGGTGGTGAGGACAAGCTGAGAAACCCTGCAGAAATGGAGGATGAGGAAGAATGGGAGTTTGTGCTTGTCCGGTGAGAGGTTGTCGGTGTTGTTGCCGAGTTCTCCAGCGCCAGAGGGATTTTCCTACAAGTAAATGCAAGAAATCATAATAAGGATTGTGTGTAATGGAGAAATGGAGAAGTGGGAAGGGTCTCAACACACTTACTTCCACATTTGTGAGTTGACATGCTTGTCCAACATGGTGGTGAGAGCACACCGCACTTGATCCCAGCGCCGGTCGAACGCGTAACAACCTCTACCGTACAATCGACTTCCGAAAGTGCAGAACTGATGAGAGACAGAACATGAATTGGTACTTGGTACAGAACATTCTCAGATCAAGGTTGACTCAAACCTACTTTAAAAAGAGTGGCTTGACACAGAATTGGATTCAAATGAGGCCCTGGATATTCATTTAAACTTGTTTTAAAACAGCTTAGTGATTCAAAATGCAAGTGACTTTCTAAACAGGCACTTCAGTTTGAGAAATTCACTACTTCAAAAAGAAAAAAAACCTCCCTAATGCTTTAAGATCACAAGGTTTCTTGTACTTACAGCAGCTGGTCGTGGGTGGTAACCTGAATAATGGCAGTCCAGTTTCTCTGTGGCCTCCTCTCTCTCCTCGTTCTCCCCCTCGTCACTGGAGAGGCGGCTGGTCTCGGTGCCGACAGGGGCCGGGTGAGAATGGTGGGCCTGGTCGTGGGCCACGGCTGGGTCTCCTCCACTGTGAGAGTTACTGCTGTTGAGTCTGAAGACACAGAAGAACACCCTAACATTTGCCTTCGTTGTCAACCACCCAAAAAAAAAAACAGCTGGAGGTCTATAACATATTTAGCTAATCATTCAAAAAGAAGCCGGTTTAGAGTAAATAGTGGGGCAGGAGGAAGCAACTCACCGTGGAAGCCCAGAATTGTGAGGTTTGGGTTTGCTGTGGGGCAAAGGCTTGATGGCATCGGCAGTGCCATTGCCATGGGAGACAGGGTGAGGGTCTTGCGAGATGCGGGAGGGGGGAGGGTGAGGTTCCCTGAGAGGGGGTGCTGGGTGTGAAGGGTCCAACCTGAACTGCAGCTCCTTGTCGCGTGCTTTGCTCTTGTGCTCAGCAAGCAGCGTGTCAAAGCGTTGCCGCCGCCCGAGCACCGCCCTCCTCTGGCTTATGGAATGTGTCTGTGGATAAAGTGCATTTATATTATATTATATTGCTATATTATTTTATTAGGACAATATTCAAAATAATAAATAAAATAAAATATAATATCTGACCCTTATTATTTCTGATATATTATTAATATTATATTAGGACAATACTCCAAAAAAAAATAAAAAAAATAAAAATAATATTTGAGCTTATTATTTTTGCTATGTTATTAATGTCATATTATTTTAGGACAATTAAAAAAAAATAATTATAAAAAGCTGATACACAATACACACATATATACATAAATTATATGTGTGTGTGTGTGTGTGTGT
>SCHK01366274.1:0-11043 GCA_004124795.1 Poropuntius huangchuchieni | reverse complement strand
TGTTGTATTGCATTCTTTATTCACTGCATCACTGTATAACAAGAATGGACACAACTCTTGGTTTTATTTTTAATTGTTATTATTTTTTTATCTATTATTTTTGTTATATATGCATATATAAATGTAAAAAACAAACATACTCACAATGCCATAATACATATACCAAAAAAAAATTATAATAATAACAAATTGCAGAATCATGGTACAATGCCCAAATAAACAAGGTCATTTTTGTTAATGTTATTCCAAAATATTGCACACACCTATAAATCAAAAACACTGTTTGTACTACCATTAATATATAACGTGGTATTAAATGATTACCATATCTATGTACCATGGTATTTAGGCCTACATACTCCAAAGAATACCATGGTACACGTCCAAGAAGTCATGTTGGTATCGTAGTACATGTCCAAAAAGCGATAATACTCGTACTTGTGCTGCCTAGAAATGCTGTCTATGTGGGCAACAAACAGGGTTTTAAAACACAGGTAATATATACGCATAAAATGATTATACGCGTCTTTTTCATACATTTATCACAACTAAGGACCTCTATTACAAGCACGATTATTCTGGATTTCGCTTATATTATCCGTTAAAAACCGGATGGGTCAGATTCAGCATAAGCAAAAACACCATATTCATAACACAAGGTTTGTTAATTTAACTGTACCACAGTAGTAATGCAAAACATCCTTAAATATCCAGCCGCTAACAGTTACTCACCCAGTTCTCAGGCGCGTTACTCAGTTTCTGCTTCTTACTCGAGTTACCAGATGTCTCCATTCTGAGCCGCTGAATTCACACTTGATGGATAAACAAATAAATAATGCGATATATATTCGTAGGAGATGTTTTAATGGAGTGCCGGGTCCACTGTGTGTGTGTATTGAAGCCCAGAAGGAAGCGTAGAGGTTTACAGGCTGCGGCACGGGAAGTGATGGAGGCCCCGGTAAATCCCGCCTCTAACGCGTCATGTCTCCGCCTACTAGACCATCTGATTGGTCCGGATGACTGTAAAGCCGATTGTGATTGGACAATTGAGAAGTCGTTCATATAGCCGTGGAAACCAAAGAAAACAAGCATCAGTTCAAGGGAGGGACTTGACATGCAGCGGAAAGAAAATAACGCAGCCAATCATTTTCTGTTTTATATTTTGCTTTGCATAGAAAAAGTTCCTTTAGGCTACATAATTTGTGCGGATCCCACTGACCCAGTAATAAATTAAAGAATTAATGTATTAGTATAAAATAATATATTTTTTCTATTTTTTTTATAAACAAAACAACTTAACCTTCTCTATTACATTTTATGGTTTTTAATATCACTGCTAGTAAATTTATGTATGTTTGTATTAACTTAAAATTTGCTTGTATTCTTTTTTTATTGTGTCACTGTTTAATTACGCATTGTTATTCACTGCATATTATAAATGATCATGTTGTGAAAGACAGTGTATATACAAGTGTATTTTACAATTCTAATAGTGTTTTGCAGTTACATACTTAATTATATAGTCCAGTGATGAAGTGTAGGCGATAAAAACGGTCAGAAATGGCATTTGTATGAAAAAGTGGTATAAATAGAGTAGAATCAAATTAATGTCACCTGCCATGTACAGTGATTTCATTTTTATTAAAGACATGCATCAAAGTGGTACAACTATATACCAAAAAAAAAAAAAAGAAGAAGTTATACAACACGATGTAAAATGTGTACACTCAATGTAAGGATCACCTCCACATTGATGCCAATAGTATAGGATTTATTGGCTAAATTGTATGAAGCCTATGTTGAGCGTGCTGAAAGAAAGCAGTTGGTTATTGACATGAATATGTGCATGCATCTACTTAAAGACAAGAACATTAGTCTCTGCTCGGCACCTTAAACTAAACACAACGAGAAGAAACTGAACTTCCCCTTGTCCTCTGAGTGGCTAACACTCCCTGATAAGATCTGAGAAAGTTGTAAAACGAGGAGCTTCCACTTATGGACACCTGAATAGCCATCACTGGCCTGCCCACTATTGGCTTAACCACCCCTGATCCCTTATTGATCCGCTTTCCCTGATCACCATTAGAGTAATCTTGAAGTCCTTTAGGAAAACTTCTCATTGTTATTTGCACTTTCCCACACACTACCCTAGGTTGGGTATTAACAAAACTTTTTATTCCCCCTGTAAGAGGTCCAGAGACCACCCTATTCCCTTGAAAATTGGGACGTGTGGGCAGCTTCCTCATGTGTAGATACAGCTTCACAGGTTTACCATAGGTCGCCCAGCACTGGTTTTTGGATGGCTTTTTGGTGACTGGCTTAACCGTGTTTGGTACTTGTACTGTGGTTGTTTGCGCAGCAGGAGTGGGAAAAGGACTGGCTGCCTCATATTCCACACAGTCACCGTCTCGCTCCTCATCCTTAGGTGTAACCTCATAAACTTCTAGAAGAACAACATCCTCACCTGAGCGCTTCTGAAGCTCTGATCAACAGAGAACAATTAGGACCAGACTTCAGTGGTTCTGCCATTCACAGTCATAACAAACCAATGGAGATGTAGAATGAAAAATTCAGCATAAACTTCAGAATGGAACTTTTGTACTTACTGCGCAGATCTTTGCGGCAAATCATATTTCTACCTGTGGTATAGCACACATGAATTTTAGTTTGAAAAACTTTCATAACTACTTCTGATCAATTCATAGTTTTAGGATAGGTTTAGCTTCAAAATTAAGACTAAAATATGTCTTTGATATAGTTAAGCATTAAAATATTAATGTAAACAATAGTTTTCAGAAACATACCTTCTGTATTATATTGCTGTGAGGTGAGAACAACCAGTGCAGCAAGCAGTCGAAGAGCAACGTTAACATCCATGGCTGCAAATAAAGAAAAGATCCTGTCAACGTGTCTTTTATATATTTTAAACCAGCACTTGTGGAGCACCACAAATTGTGAAATCACCTGAGGTATTGACTTTATTTATTAGAAAAAAATACATTTTAATTATGTCTGAATATCTTTTGAGACTTAATTTGTTTGTGGCTGGAGTGTTTGCTGTTCTGACAGGTGTTGGGAGTTGATTACACCACTGTGGAGCAAAGATAAATAAGTTGGTGACCTGGATCTGGAGAAGCAGGGGCACTTTTATGTGGAGATTACGTGTGGAGATTAGGTAAACAAATGTTCCTACCATTGTAACTCCTAGGGTGGGCTTGAAATCAAAGAGGAACTGGCTAACAATGGAGACACTTGGGCGAAGGTGTGACATGTGAACATGCCAAATGGTGAAAAAGTTGATTCAGATGAAAAATATTTACTTCAAACCCACTCTGATCATTATCAGAGAGATATTTGGACTTGTCTAGGGCTGCAAATGACTCACTGAATATCCCTTATGGCAGAATGTGGTAGACTTGCCATGGTACGCCAAATACCAGAAAAACAATAGACTTAATTGCATACTGAACAACTAAACGAGTCTCATAATCGACACAATCACACAGAGTGCAAATAGGACCAACAATTCAGTGGTTCAGACATTTACATAACACACCAATGGAGATACCTAATGTATGTAGCCTATATAACTGTGTAAATATTATGCTTTATGCGTCAAAGTCACCCAGTCAAAAAGTCAAAGTTTACGTTTTTTAGGCCTATGTCAGATAGCCTACAACAAGCAGAAGGCCTACTTATTGCCAAATTTTTACAAGCACACCTCTGACAGTAATTCATTTTAGAATAAAATTAATTATTTAATATTAATAATTAGGCATAATTAAGAATGACATTAATTACCAAATTAACAGATTTGTCATAGTCACCTGTAACTATGCTACATGAATAACAGAAAATTTGATTTACATTGAAAAAAAAGCTTATATACTCAAAAACGAAAAAGGCTACAAAAGGGGGGTTTCACATCGATGCCAATGAAGAACCATTCTGAATTCCCTCAAGAACTTAATAGTGAACAGTTCTTAAAAGAACATTTTTTCTTAGTGTAAAGAACATTTTCATAATCAAAGGACCATTTTCCACTATAAAGTACCCACTTGTTTAATGGAAAGTTTCCAAGGATGTTAAAGATAGATTTTTAACAGTAGTAGTACTTGGAATGCATATCTCTATATTAAAACATAGCATTGTTTGTATATATTTATAATATTTCAAACTTCGGCGAAGTCCCTAGACTATAAACCGTTAAAAAAAAGTTTTTTTATTTGATTTTTTGATTGGTTCAAGGAACTGTCACTCAGACGTCCTCATCCAATCCTGGAGAGGGGGCGACATCTTGATCTTGTTGCCTGGCAGCAAGAGTAGCAAACAACAACGACACGTTAAATGAGTGTAGCGATTACAAATGTACGTAACAAATGTATACTCACATTTTTAGACCTAATGATACAAATGCATGGCCATTGTTTTTAAACTTTTTTAACCGATTCACAAATTAATTTTAAGATTACAAAATTACGTCTTTAATTCCCTATATTTTTATTAAAAGCGCGTTTTAATGGTTTTGTGAGTGTCAGAGAGAGTGTGGTGGACAGAAAGGGAGGAGCCGCACTAAATAAGGGGAATGTTGAAGTTTCCAGAAGTTGATGTCAGTGTAACTGGATTCCTCCAGTTTGGGAACAACTGGGAACAAGATGGCTGAGGGTGGACTGGAAAACTGCTTTTCCAAACTCTCACAAAAGCTGGACTGAAGCCACCCAGAGAAAAACATGCAAGTATAAACTATTCTTATATTTCGAAACGTCTACTTTCCAGACCTTTCTGTGGTTTTTGTTGTTGTATGAAGTTTTGACTCGGATTTTCTCGCGTAAATTATTTCTATGGCATAACATCGTAAAAGTGGATTTATAAGTTTGTTTTAAAAAGATGAAACAAAAACTATTCAATAACTCTGACTTGACGGAAATTAAATTCGAGACTTTCTGAATTAACGTTAGTGTTTTGAGTTTTGGCATCACTTTGCACGTAGCCAGCTTCCCAATAACCCATCGTTAAAGAGCGACTAAAATGAAGTCGATTGTTTATGTTAGGTTACTGTAAATGACACGATGAGCTCCAGTCGCGTCCGTCCTCAAGCACCGCAGGCCCAGGCGGCATCCGCATCCTCTCCGCCTTATGAAGGGATCGAGATGGAAAATATGCATCATGAAGAAGTGGGCCTCGGAGTGCCCGATGAGACCCCCTCTCCACCCACCTCCAGCTCCAGGCAGGCATGGAGCCGGGATAACCCAGGGTTCGAGCCGGAGGAGGGGATGATGGAAGCGGACTGGCCTCCGGCGAGCCCCGGCCGGAGGTCTGTGTCCACGGCGTCCAGCAGCAGCATCAGTGCGCGGATCAACAGAGGACTGTATCCAACTCCACCAGCACAAGAACACAGCAGCTGTGGGAAGAGGATACTAGAGAAAATGAGAGGTGAAACTTTTGCTGGGACTACTGTGGTTATGTTTCACTACACTGAAAATGTCCACACAAATATGTGACCCTCCCTGAACCACAAAAACACCAAGTTTTTGAAATTGAGATTTATACATTATCTGAAAGCTGAATAAATATGTTTTCCATTGATGTAATGATTTGTTAGGATTGGACAATATTTGGCTGGGATACAACTGTTTTGAATTCTGAGGGTGCAAAAAAATCGAAATATTGAGAAAATCACCTTTAATGTTGTCCAAATTAAGTCCTTAGCATTGCATATTACTAATCAAAAATGAGGTTTTGCTATATTTACAGTAAGAATATTTACAAAATATTTTCATGGAACATGATCTTTACTTAATATCCTTTACTTAATAAAACTTAATAAAAGAAAAATCAATAATTTTGACCCATACAGTGTATTGTTGGCTATTGCTACTTATGACTGGTTTTGTGGTCGAGGGTCACATATCATTAAACTTGTCATAGCCTTGCGAGGATGGGTTAAACTTTTGATACCGTTGCCTTTTCATTAAAGGGCCAAGGTAGTGTCTTAAGTAAAATGTAAAAGGGCTCCTATTTATAATTTGCTTAACTAAAGCATCACAAAAATTTATGATTTTATATGTGAATTAATGGAAGATTTCTTTTCAGTGCTGTGGGATACCCGTCTTTTGGGTGAGAGCAGCAGTAACAGAGAGATGTACCTGAAAACCGTCCTACGAGAAATGATCACCTACATCCTCTTTCTGGTCACCCTCTGCATATGTAAGAATATCAGACAGTTTCATGCCTGAATATGTTAATGCATACAATGTTACATTACTATTTTAAATTCTTTTACATTTCCCTTCCTTACATGTTAGAGTAATATGCCTTAATATTCTTCAGATAAAGAATCTGTTTAATTAGAGCACAAAATGTAATGATGCTTAAAAAGTATACCAGCTTTTTTTTTATTTTTTATAATTGCTACAGTATGAGTTGCCGTTCAGCATAGAGAATCAGATGTCATAATGGAAAAAATATTGCTCAAATTGCCAGTTTCCCTGTTCTGCTCCAGCTCTGGCAGTCTTTCTTTCTGGAATACCTGGCACTTTAATCCTCCTAACAACCACAGCAACAATTTACATTTTTTGTGTATTCAGAGTCTGCTCAAATGCATTTTCATTTTACATTTATGCATTTCAGACTTTTCAAATTTTTAAACAACTTACATTGCATATACAATATACAGTACATTTTTTATCATTTAATGCATCCTTTGGGATTTGAACCCATGACATTGGCTTTACAGCTTGAGCTACAGGAACAGAAATAAATGCATCCATATTAAAAGTGCACAACATTTTATATAGAGAACATTTTGGGAGCATCTAACTGCTCTACAATATGCTCTACCATCTACAGAAACAGAACATGTTATTCTGTTTAAAACACATTATTGATATTTGTTTTAGTAACCTACGGAATGGTGAGCACCAACATGTACTACTACACTAAAGTCATGTCCCAACTCTTCTTGGATACACCACTGAAAAGCGGAGAACCGACGTCCTTCAAGACTCTTTCAACCATGGAGGACTTCTGGAAAGTAATTATTCCACTGACTTTAATGCTCTTTTACAGTATGAAAATGCATATTAGTTCCAATTTCACGACAGATGTTAATGAAAACATTATCTGTAGTTCACAGAAGGCCCTTTTCTTAATGGCATGTACTGGGAGTTCTGGTACAACAACAAGAGCCTCCCAGAAAACCAGAGTCTGATCTACTACGAGAACCTCCTGTTGGGCGTCCCACGTCTCCGGCAACTCAAAGTACGCAATGAGTCCTGTTCTGTCCATGAGGACCTGCGGGATGAGGTTTACGACTGCTACAATATCTATTCTCCTGCCAATGAGGACAAGTCACCATTCGGACCAAAGAATAGCACAGCGTATGTAAAAATACACACATATTTTGAATAATAAAAATAGTGGTTAATATTTGGTCTTGAACAGGTTTATCATGCTGTTTTATCTGTCAGGTGGAGGTACTCAGAGGAGAGCAGGCTGGGTGAGAGCAGCTACTGGGGTCAGGTGTCGACCTATGGTGGTGGAGGATACTACCAGGACCTGTCACGCACTCGAGAGAAGTCAGCCAATCAGCTACAGGAGTTAAAGAACAACCTCTGGTTGGACCGTGGCACTAGAGCAGTGTTCCTGGACTTCTCTATTTATAATGGCAACATTAACCTGTTTTGTATTGTCAGGTAATGAACTGAAGCTGTGTTACAAGTGCATTAGATTTAATACTCATTTTAGATTGTTACTATAAAAATGATTAAACTAAGTATTACATTTTTGCAGTTAATTCTGCCCAAACCTTTAAAATACATACTCCATTTAAACTGTCAAGCTGTTTTGCAAACTTTTTATACTTGTACTTTAAAAAAAAAAGAAAACAAAAGAAATGTACAATTAAAGTTATTCATTAATAGTCAAGGTTTTATGATGGATTGCATACTGAATTGTGATTGTTTTCTTGCTTGCATTTTTTTAATGTTAAATTAACATAAATAACTATATTTAAATAGGTATTACATATAATAATATATAGCGTTGGTTTAACATTCTTCTACTTTTAACATACAGACTCCATTAAAAAAAAACAAGCTTATACTTATAAAGTATAACTTTTTATATTTGTACTTTTTTTTTAAAGAAATTTAAGTTTAAGAACATTTTTTTGATTAAAGTTTAGCATTCGTGATTGTGTAGTTTGCCCACCATTTGCACACTCTTTCTTGCGTTTATTTAATTTAAATAGATTTTAAATTAATAAATTGAATTTAATAATTTAAAGGACTACTTAAGTGTAAAACATTAAAACAAAAGATTCACAAACAATTTTAGTGCCACAAATTAAGAATTTGTTCCCTCATTTTAGTTAAATCCAGGCCACAATTTAACTGACAAGAGGGAACAAATTAGCAAATTATAAGAACGAATTAGTACAACATGACTATGCAGTTTACTTAAAAAAAAAAAAAAAAAAAGAAGGAGTTAATTATTATCATGTCATGTGTAGGGATTCATACATTTTAAATCATGTAATAAAATATAGCATAGCTTTAGCATCCATGCTTTACTCTTCCTAACTCAATATACAGTGTTTCCTCAAAGATCTGTCACTGACTGCTTTGCTGTAGGTTACTGGTGGAGTTTCCAGCCACAGGTGGCGCTGTGACCTCCTGGCAGTTCCAGACGGTGCGTCTTATCCGGTACGTGTCCAGCTGGGACTACTTTGTGGGGATGTGTGAGGTGGCCTTCTGTCTCTTTGTGCTGTATTACCTGGTGGAAGAAGTTCTAGAGATCCGCCTGCATCGTTTGCGTTACTTCAAGAGCCTGTGGAACTGCTTGGATGTTCTCATTGTCGCAGTAGGTCAAAGTGCATCATGATAGATTTTGAGACACTGCATACTCCGACCAATGTCATTTGTGCTACTGACTATGACACCTTTGGTCTTTATTCATCTTGTTCATCACCGTCACAGCTCAGCGTTCCAGCCATCATTATGAACATCTGCAGAACGTCAGCCGTCAGTCACAGACTTCACTTCCTACTGGAGAACCACAGCACATACCCCAACTTTGAGCCGCTTGCTCGCCTTCAGGTTCACTTCAACAACCTGGCTGCCATCATTGTCTTCCTCTCATGGGTGAAGGTGAGGTCTCGTCTCAATATCTGACATTCAGAAAACTTTTTTGTTGTCGCTTCATCAAAATACGGCCGTCTTGCTTTTCCCACAGCTTTTTAAGTTTATTAATTTCAACAAGACCATGAATCAGCTGTCCACCACCATGTCACGCTGTGCCAAGGACCTGATGGGCTTCGCTATCATGTTTTTCATCGTGTTCCTGGCCTACGCTCAGCTGGCGTATTTAGTGTTTGGAACTCAAGTCAACGACTTTAGCACCTTCCAGGCCTGCATGTGAGTTTTGGAGGCATCTAAATAACTAAAAATATACTTAGAATATATCGTTTTCAGTTATTCATTTAATTATAAATCAATACATTTAGTTAGTACTTTTAAAGGGATAGTCCACACAAAATGAAAATTCTGTCACTATTTACTCACATCAAGCTTTTAATATGGAAAAAAATACTATGGAAGTCAATGCGGAACAGCAACTGTTTGATTACCCACATTCTTAAAAATATCTTTTGTGTTCAGCAGAAGAAAGAAACTCATACAGGTTTAGAAGAACTTGTAAATGATGACAGAATTAAAATTTTTGGGTGAACTGTCCCTTTAAGACATTTAGTTTTTAAAATATTTTCATACTTTATGAATATTTTTAATGTTGGTGGTTTCTGTTGCTCACAGTTTCACACAGTTCCGGATCATTCTGGGAGATTTTGACTTCTCAGAAATCGAGGAGGCTGACAGCGTGTTGGGGCCGATTTACTTCACCACCTTTGTGTTCTTCATCTTCATGATTCTACTGGTAGACACAACAAGAGGAACATGACATAAATCACATGAAATCAATCCTAAATTAAAAAATGCTCATGTTTTACTGGGCCTTTTGTTTTGTTCAGAATATGTTCCTGGCCATCATCAATGACACGTACTCTGAGGTGAAAGCTGACATGGCCCAGCAGAGGTCAGAGATGGAGATCACAGACCTCATCAAGAAGGGCTACAACAGAGCGATGGTCAAACTCAAGCTGAAGAAGACCTCCATCAATGACATCCCAGACAGTTTACACCAGGCTGCAGGCAAACTCAGCTTTGATGAGCTCCGGCAAGACCTCAGAGGGTGAGAAACATTTACCCCCACTGTATAATTCAAATTAAACTTCTCGCAAGACGGACATAACTGTCATTGTGAACTGTTTTATATGCATTTATACACAGAAAGGGGCATTCAGACGCTGAAATTGAAGCCATTTTTGCCAAGTATGACCTTGACGGAGATCAGGAACTGACCGAACACGAGCACCAGCAAATGAGAGATGACTTGGAGAAAGAGAGAGTGAGTGAAAACTAATGCTACGGGATGTAGCACAATTAGTATTGTTTTTTTAATTAAGCAATTTACATTGCATTCAAGGTACACATATCAGTTCTTGTTTTCCTTGGGAATTGAACCCATGACCTTCTGAACCTTCTGAATAAAATAAAGAAGCAAATTGCTAAATTACACTGGAACGGATGCTTAGTATCTCTTGAACAATCGCCAGGAGGACTTGGATCTGGAGCACAGTTCGCTGCCAAGGCCAGTGAGTGGGCGGAGCTTCTCTCGCAGCCAGGACGACTCTGAGGAGGACGATGATGAGGACAGTGGACACAGCTCTCGTCGCCGTGGCAGCAGCTCAGGGGGCGTGTCATACGAGGAGTTCCAAGTGTAAACATCGCCTGTCACTCAATATTTTTCAGCTAGTATTACATTTTCAAGGGTTACTCCACCCCAAAATGACAATTTTGTCATTAATCACTTACCCTCACGTCGTTCTAAACCCGTGAAAGCTTCGTTCATCTTCGGAACACAATTTACGATATTTTGGATAAAGACCGGGAGGCTTGTGACTGTCTCATTGACTGCCTAGTAAAT
>SCHK01366064.1:484-11201 GCA_004124795.1 Poropuntius huangchuchieni | reverse complement strand
GATTTATCGTCAAACCGGTAATCGTTACATCCCTAGTACCGGTATATCGTGCAACACTAATTTGTTGTTCGCACTATTTGATTTTCTTATTATTATTATTATTATTATTATTAGGAGTAAATTATTAATATAATTTACTCCTTGTAATTAGCTTTTTTGATGAATAGAAAATTAAAAACAACAACATTCAGCTATTTAAAAAAGAAACCTTTTGTTCTATTATAATTGTATACTGTCACTTTTGATCAGTTTAATGCATCTTAGCCACATAAAAGTATTCATTTCTTTCAAAAACAATAAAGACCCAAGAATTCCCATGGTAGTGTACAATGGAAAGGAATGGAAAATAGGATTTTCAGTGAATAATGTGTGAAATTTCTATTTGTTCCTTACACTAAGATGTTGTAGTTAGAGAAATTACAAGACACATCTAATTCCTATCTATGTTCAATATATGGAAAATAACAGCTTGTACATTAATTTCTTTGGTGTTTCACAGAAGACAGTAAGGTTGGAATGACATTAGGATGAGTAAATTACAATTTTACTGTGCTCTTTTTATAATACAGACTGCGTAAAAGCAGCTTTACAGTATCAAACAGGAAAATAGTGCAGTTGATAATGCAAGAGGAATGCATAATTCCATCATGCATCTCACAGTCTCACTTTGTCATAAGTTTTCTCTTGTGTATGACCATCAACTGTGCCCACAATACTTTGTTTCTGTGGTCTTCCCTTTAAGAACTGGTCAGACAGAAAGGCGCCGTGTTTTCTGTCCTACAGTGGTTCTTGTTTGCCCATCTAAAGAAAGACTTTCTTACTTGCCTGGCAGACAGGACTCCAAAAATGTATCAAATTGTGAAAACCATCCCACAATGCACCAGTACGCGATTAGAATGAGGTCTAAAACCGCTTGCATTCCTTAGGGCCTCCTTTTCAGAGTCGTGCTTATTACATTTAATTCATTTAAATAATATCAACAGGGCTGTTGGAGTTTATGGGGAGATTTTGTCTCATCTTAAGAGCCTTGAGCAGTGATGTTTCTGAAATGATGTCACACTCAGAATGCAAATCCCATTAAACTGCGCTTTTGCAAAAAACAGAGTAAAAAAACGGAAAGAAATTCAAGATATCAAATGGATTTATGAGCTCAAGGAGAAAAAAAAGTATCCCAAGACTGAAGGCCTGACAAAACAGCACAATGAAAGCGCTGGAGGGGTGGGGAATAAAGATGGAGTAGCTTTGCATATATTGTAAATATGGCTCCACACACCCAGAAATGAATGTCTTCTATTTCATATCGTTTTTTCGACTGGCTGGGTGCAGCTCGGTGCATGAGGCTGTTCATTTTTCATTTAAATAGCCTTTCCGGGCATGCACGCTACTGCTCGGAGGCGCAAGCCCATTGACTGCCACTGTGATGGAAGTGAATGGGAGACTGTCAGAAAGAGGCCAGCATGCATTAACTTAAAAAATGCTACTATGGTGATTTATTGATGAAGTGAATTGTGCCTAAAGACACACCGTTTGTCCTAATGTCTCACTTGCACTTTATTTTTCTGCTAGGATGCATTTTTCCCCCGACCCAGTGCCTGCAACCAGCGGTTGCACAAATCACATCCATGGTCTACAGGAAACGTGTTTTCTGACTGCTCTGTGGTCCTACAGTCTTCTTATTCACAGACGTTATACCTCCTTTGGTTCATTATGAAGCTCTGTGTACCTTCCTGTATTTCCTGCTGGCCTGTTGTGTTCTTTACTCTAGAAACCATGCAGTCTGTCTCCCCCACAGGATATTACATGTTACATCTTTTTCTCCAGACTCTACATCTGCATATGACCCTCTTGCCATGCCATTCTGTCCCTAGATTACCTCTCTGAATATAGCTTTGGCTCCTATTTTTAGGCTTAGCATTGCATTCTTATCAGAGATTATTCTTATCTGCGGCATAGAAGCAATGCTGCTTTCCGAAAGAAGGCATCTTAGAAGGCATCTCGTAATTACACTGCATAGTTTTCACCTTGGGATCACACCTATGATGCCTTAAAATTATGTTGGAACAGAGCCTTAAGGCTGATAACTATAATGATAAAGATATAGTTTTGAAAGTCTTTCTAAATTAAAAAAAATTGCAGAGTCCACACCACAACTATAATAATAACAGCAAAGAGATATCATAATGTCATACGCTCCACGTGGTTATAATAAACAGTACATTATTGTGCTTGGTGTGGATGCTAATGTAGTTATTGTTATTTTCTTTGTATGAACGGGACTTTAGTACGGTGCACAACACAACGAAATCTCCACAACACAACAAAATTGCCACAGCACAGCGCTGTGGACTAATTTCGTTGTTGTGTGCTAATTTTACTGTGTTGTGCTAATTTCGTTGTGTTGTTGCTTGTTTCTATTGAGTTTTGGCTTGTTTCGGTTGTGTTGTGCTAATTTCGTTGCGTTGAGTCTTGTTTCCATTGTGTTGTGTTAATGTCATTACAGTGTGGTTTGTTTCCATTGTGTTGTGGAGATTTCGTTGTGTTGTGCACTACTGGGCCACTACTAGTCTTACCACAACCCACTCATCAGAGCAACAAGACCAGGATTCTCCTCTTCTTACATCCCCATAGAGCAGACATCAGGACTGCTGTGGTCATGTCTTGCTCACTGAGTGGTTTTGTATTGATCTAAACCCAGAGCATACGGTCTTACTACTCATTTCCTGTTCTTCCATTGGGGCTGTAGCCCACAGACCCCTTTCCCTCCTTTCTTCCTGCCATTAGATGGTTAAATAACTTCCATTAATATAGTTAATACTTTTTTAAAATCTCATTCATTGCCACACATACACACCAGTACAGCTGTGCCTCCAGCTGCTCACCCTCACACACACAGGAAGCAGTGTGCCACCCCCCTGTCTGCCTGTACTAAAAGACCGGTGTTGTTGTTTTTTTTTACACGGCACAGCTGAGGTGCTGACTGGAGTCCCTGTCCTGGCCTGGAAGAGGCAGTGCATATGCTTTTCTCTTTCACACTCTCTCACACACACGTTTACTTAGCTAATTGGGGCATTCCTTATACTTTGTTTGCTAATTATGAAAACGGAAGATTTTCTACATTTTATTTTACACCTTTTGGCAATCCCTTCCTTTTTGTTCATTCTAAATTTGTTTGTTCATTCTCTGTTATTTAGTCATTCTGTCTTTCGTTTATTAATTTGTTTGTTCTGTTTTTCCATTGTTTAGTTTTTTCTGTCTTAAGTACATTTTTTGTCTTCCTAACTTACTTGCATGCTTTGGTTAATGTCCTCAAATGCATATAATGATGTGTTTTGTTAGTTGTCTAACGATTTGAAGTTGAACATGAGGCCTCAGCTGTGTCAAAGAAAGGCATTACATCTGGATAATGTAGCCTGCTTTAATGTTGGTCTAATTACAATATCAGAAATGCACTCAGTAGCCAATAGGTCTACTGGCTTCCATTTCTCAAGTTTATGTATTTTGGCACAGTATCTAGATGCATGGGCTCTGACTTTCTTGTTTTATTTGACTCTAATCTTGCACCTCTCCTGTGAAACCTCATTAGTCCCAAGTTCCTTCTTATCTCCAGTTGGGACAGGCTTCTTAAATCTGGCTTTTTAACTCAGCCGAGCTCTGTTAAACCTTAAACATATCAAAAAGCTGCTTGTCATTCTCTGGTTCAGCTCAGCTCTTAGATAACAGACAGAAAGCCAGCACCTTAAAGTATTGCTGTATGTAGAAGTGAAGTGACAACAATCACAAAACAGGAAATGTAAAAATGTCAAAAAAATACAAGTTTAAAATGACATAAGAGTGAGTAGATAATGACAGTTTTCATTTGTTTTGCTCCATTTAAAGCTCGACTTCAATCCTATTTTTTTTTTTTTTTTGCTCAAATCTTTTTTTATTGGTTTTATATTGTTCACTTTACATTCACTGAAGGCTTGAACAGCCAGCCAGCATGAAAACAACCCTATTTACAAATTCAGTAAGTCACGTGCACTGCTTATGTGTACATAACAACAAAATTGGCGTTAAAGAAACCATTCAATTCCAATCTGATGGTTCACGCTCGGGTCACATGGCCATGAATTGGACACATAATCGGATCAAGGACCACATATCAAAGCTGCCCAAATCGGATTGAAAAGATTGGATTTTTTGTGTTCACACTGCTCTGAAAAATGGGATCTGTGTCACACATAGACAAAAGAAATTGGATTTTGGGTTGCCAAATGCTGTGAACTTGTATTTCTTCTCAATACGATCCCCTCTTCTGGTCATTTGCCTCGCTACATCCTCCTCTAATTGGCTGTGCTTTCCCGCCAAGCCGCTTTTTTGCTCTCCTTGCGAGGAAGTGCTTACACTCTGGCCTGCATCAAATGAGGAGAAGAGATTTTGGTAATTGCTCCGCTGGGTTTGGAATTTGTGAGGTGTGGTGATGGTGGTAATGGTCTAGGCCAATTTGCTCCGTGTGTGTGTGTGTGTGTGTGTCCTGTTAAACACCAGAGCTGTGTGTATATGAGTATGTCTTTTGAGGGGTATTGCGTTACTCTCTTGGGCTGTGAGACACGCCATCATGGCTTGTGTCTGTATACACAGCGGCTCCATTAAAGTGCTTTTGGACTCGATGTGTGAGAGGCAATTAAACCAAGACAAACAGCAGGCTTGGGAAAGTGGTTGTCTTTCATGTACCAGTATTTATCAGAGACTTTTGTGCTGACCAAAGAATAGGCTCTAGTCTCCTCCTGCATTGTCTTCCTCACTTGTTCTTGTATTCTACCTTTTAGACAGGTTTTCTTTTGATCTTTGCAGCTTTGACCACATTTGATCTAGTTTGCTCTCTTATTCTTTGTCTATTATCTACTCACATTGTCTTCTGTTTTTTTAATTGTTGTCATAGTTTGTCATAGGTATTGTTCTGTAGATTTGTTCCCGTGGGACTCTCTTTACAGAGATTTATGTAGTAACTGAGAACTAATTCCTATTAAGTGCCTTCATTTGTCAAAAAATACAGTATACAAATGATTTTCATGACATTCAGTTTTGTTAATATAAATAAATGTTAACTTTTCTCTCCAACTCTCCAGGGAACACTCTTTTCGCAAAAAAACAACAACAACAACGTGTGTATAATGACTTGATCTTTATGTAAACAGCATGAAATGTTTATTTATTAAATGTCTGGACATCCACCTTAGTTCTTTTTGGAGAGTTTGTGAGAGAAGTTTTGTGTGTAACACTTTTAGTGAATTGGTTGGTCCAGTTCACCGTGTGGACTGTTTTGGGATTGTTTATTTTTGTATTTTTTTGGTCTTAATATCTGCAGCCCCCATCAGTTGTATGGGAATCAAAATGCCTTTGGTTCAATGGAGAAAGAAATAAAATACAATAAAGAAGTCATGCAGGTTTCCCACAACAAGAGCATGGGAATTGACAATGTTTTGAGTTTCAGTCTAATGACTGACTGACTGAATCAGTAAAGAGATGAAACAATTATACTGTTGTTATTGCATAGAATATTTACAGAGTTTAATGTTAGTTTAAAGGGATAGTTTACCAAAAAATAAAAATGAAGTAAGCGTTTGCTCTCTCCAGTTTCTTTCTTACACTAAACGCAAAAGAGGGAACATTGAAGATTGTTGATAACCAAACAGTTACCTGCAGTTTCCATAGGATGAGAGTTTAAATAGTTTAGTGAGGTTTATTGTTGTCAAAAGTATAAGGCTGCTCAGGACCATGATTTAGAAGCTAGGTGAAATAAAACTTGTATTATGAAATGTTCTACTCTCTCGTGCTTAGCACCCAGAGGACCAAAAGCTCCCGTGGTGTACTTTAATAAAGTACTGTAAACTGGTATTAAAATGTATTTGAAAAAGACAAAACTCTTATGCCATCCTCCTCCTCCACAGGAGAGAGAGAGAGAGAGCACGTGTTGTTAGAAACGCATGGTGTTTTATACAGTATGTGATCCATATTTAATGCTGCAGAGCTGATGGCAGGCCAGAGCTGGTTATTCTGGGGAAGTCTTCTGTGACCCACATGGAAACGCTACTTTCATCAGCCGAGCTCAAAAAGAGGAATGAGCCTGACATGAATGTTCCAGTTAAATATCTCCGAAATGTCTCTGGATTTAATGTGTCATATGAAATCTTCATCCTGCTGGAATCAGACTGATAGTTCATGGTCTAGCAGGCTGTCGCTTTCATCCGTTGAACGACAGGGCTTAAACGCTGGCCTGTCACTCCAGGCGTGCCGGAATTGCAAAATGGACCCTGGCGCACTTAAGAATCGAAACCCGGTTTGATCACATTTCATAACCACTGTACTGTACAGTAAAGACTT
Organism: Poropuntius huangchuchieni; assembly: GCA_004124795.1. NCBI lineage: Eukaryota > Metazoa > Chordata > Actinopteri > Cypriniformes > Cyprinidae > Poropuntius > Poropuntius huangchuchieni. Next base: position 4,838 of record SCHK01366064.1, on the reverse strand, counting down.
TTTTCTTTGAAATGATGAGACGGCATTGCTTACTAGTGGACATATATCTCTGTGGAGTCTTTTTTTTTTTTTAGAATGCGAGTCCTGCAAATCAGTCTGCAAACAGATGTATGAACTCAAACTTGGAGTGCACCTTGAACTATGTAACAGTCAGTACTCTTGCAGTGGTCTGTGTTGACAGGTAAAGTCTGGTTTTCAGGGGAAATGTTTTCCAGACAGTCTTTGAGTCTCAGACTCTTGAACAGTGGCTCTGAGGACTTTGGCACAGTGAAGCGAATCTTCAGCAGACAGACCAGAGTTCACATCTTCAGTAAGGACGATGGCTGAAATGAGAATACCAGAAGTGAGGGTGACACAGATATGAAGTGCAAAGAAGGGTGAATTTTTAAGGGTCTGTGAGTATGTAAACAAGACAGAGACTTAGTTTGGTGCTAGCATTAAACTTAAAGGTGCAGAATGCCTACTGCAGTTAGCTCGAGTGTCTGATGTTGGTTACCACATGCAAAGAAAGCATAATGTGGTCAGTGATTGGTTGGTTGCTATGCAGCTTATGAAGGTTTTTGTAGAAACAAAGGTGCCGGAATAATATACACTTCTGTAAGAATTTAAAAATATTTTTGAAAGACGTCTCTTATTCTGATTAAATTGGTATTGATTTTTAAAATAGAGAAATAGTAATATTAGAAAATATTATCACAGTTTAAAATAATTGTTTTGTGTATGTAAGATATTTTGAAGCACATTTATTTTGCTTTTTTAAGAGTTATGTCTGTAAAATATTGATTATTTTTTATAATTAATAAAGTAGTTTTAAGTGTCATAATAGTTGGTAGTCCTGCAGATTAAAAACAAAAACAAAAAACTTCATAAGTAGTTAAAGGAAGCCGTTTTTGTCATCCCCGTTTGTACATAATCTTCAATTACTTTACATGTCATCTGGGTAGTCAATTATTGACTTAAAATTGGCCTCAATGTGGTCCAGACCTCAAGCCTTGCTCTGTGAGACTAGTTTGGCTCTATTGTTGAGCTATAATTCTGACTGAATAGAGAACAATTTACTGCTCATGAAAGTGTTTATGGGGAGCCAGGTTGGCAGAGCGTAAACATGGGTCTCCTACAGAGCCGGATGTCACGGAGAGGGAGAGAGAAACGCAGGGCATGACAAACATCAGATCACCTTGGGAAGTGTAAATTCCCATGTGCATGGTTGTGCCATAGTGCATCACAGTCAAGATAACCTAGCTGTCTGCTGCCGTTCTATCGAGCTGTTTACTGATATAGCACTAGTATGCGGTTTCAGTGGTATTTTTTGGAGTGTCTGTGTGTGTGGGCAGCTGGCACGAGGAAAGCACAGGCGTGTGTGGGCGTACAGGGGTTACAAGAGGGAAGGAAACAGATAAATTAAGTGATAAAAGCCACTTTCAGTTCACTACGGGATGGCCCAGAGATGCAGATGCGTGTGCATATTTAGATGTAATTAAATCACTGACGTCTCTTCTGAGGCGTGGGGAGCGTTCACCCACACACGCTCACTCATTGTCACAGATCCACACCAGACGGGACACGCTAGCAGATGGGCTGCGTCTTTTTTCTGTTACAGATTGGACAATGACATCCGAGGAATGACTTTCTCCCTGTTCTCTCAACTCCAAATGTTCACACTTGTCTTCCTTTATCCTACGTTTTTGTCAAAGTCGGACAGGCTAGGACGTTAGTTTATCAGTTAACATCTTTCATTCTGTGCAGAACTCTCATTATTCTCACAAGAGGAGGTGTTGTGGCTGTCTCAGAGATGCAGATGCTGTAAAACTTCTGAAAATAAGAAATAATGCCACTTGTGTGTCCCGTGGTGGCTTGAGAGAATAAAACAGTAAACTGATACTTTTACACTGTAATACAAATCCTGTTAAATTCACGGTTCACCTTAAAATTCAGATTAAAACTTTGGTAACACTTTAGATTAGGTAACACTATTCACTATTAACTAGTTGCTTATTAGCATGCATATTACTAGAACATTAGCCATTTATTAGTGCTAATTAAGCACATATTAATGCCTTATTATACATGAACTTACTCTACATCCCTATTCCTACCCAATACCTAAACTTAACAAATACCTTACTAACTATTAATAAGCAGCAAATTAAGAATTTATTGAGGGAAAAGTCGTAGTTAATAGTGAATAGTGTTACCTATTCTAAAGTGTGACCAAAACTTTTACATTTTTACAAAATAGGTTAAATTTATCAATGCAATTAATATAGGCTTAAGTATCAACTAATATATTTCTCTATAATAATAATAATAATAATAATAATAATAATAATGATAAACAATGTAAGTGTTTAAACTGTTAGAGGCTGTTTATTTGTTGCCTACTGTACTGTATGTACAGTAAGTGTTTATGTGCCTATGTTAGTTAATAATAAATAATATAGTTAATAATAATAAAATATTATTGTTCTTATATATAAATGTAGAAATATTTGAATATAACTTGAATATATATATATATGTACGTATATGTCATTGAGCATTTGAAGTCCATTTTCCAGATATATTCTCCAAATATTCAAGAATATAAATGTAGTGTACTATAATTTTACAGGAAAAAAACTTTATACACACACAAAGATGAGTAATTGCCACTTTCACACATGAAACCCATTAAATTGCACTAAAATTGCTAGATTACCTTTTCTAGTGAATGTTCCACATCTGCTATTCACATTTTGCAGCCATTCACTCATCTTCACCGAAATGCTGTTAAAATTTTATAATGTGATTTGTCTTCGGTCCTGTGTATTGCTTGTTTCCTAAGTAGAGTAGTTTTTTTTTTTTTCATAAATGAGACAATCTTTAGTTTCAATAATGAGTCGATTAATTTCTTCATCTGTCGCGTGGAGAGAAGATTTTCCATTTCAAAACCTGTCCAGTTTGACAGCATTATTTTCCACATCATTTCCCAATCCAAACATACACTTAATTTAGGTCTGTTTAGGCACATCTCTTGCTTAGTGGGCTTATTTTTATATGCAAGACCTGAGCTGAGTGTGTTTACATAAACTCATCACATGATTTGCTGGCACTTTGACCTTTATTTGTGTGTTAATTGTAGTTTTTACAGTGTAAGTTTTTGATCGCAGCAGACAAGCTGTGTGTCTCTTGAAAGGTGATTCCATTGAGTGGCTGTGTTTACTGTATAATGGGCCTCTTGGCTGAAGGCCACTTGATTTCTTGAAGAGCAAACTCCTTCTTGCAAACTCCACACGCACACAAACACAAATTTCAAGCACTCAAAAGCTTAAAGGTGGACTTTTTATCAAGATTATAACTAGATTATTGAGAAATACCTTTTGACTGGTTATGATGGTTCACCTGATTAAAAAAAAGTGTATTTTAAATCAAAAATGTAATTATTGAGATGTTTATATTGACTATACTCACATTTTTGACCCCTTCTGTCTTTCTTACAGTGGTCTCATGCTCGGCCCAGCGTCAGGTCACAGTTCAGCCGGGGCCCTTGATCCGAACGGAAGGCTCTCACATCACCATCTGGTGTAACGTGACCGGCTACAAGGAAGGGGTCGAGCAAGACTTTGAATGGTCCATGTACCTTTACACCGCTCCCGATCGAGAGATCCGTATCGTGAGCACATCCCAGCACAACTACGCCTACGCCTTGTACGCCCAGCGCGTCAACAGCAAGGAGATCTACATCGAGAGGCTGAGCGGAGACTCTGTCCTGCTGCACATCACCAAGCTGCAGGCCACCGACCAGGGCATGTACGAGTGCTACACTCCAAACACCGACAGCCGCTACCTGGGCTCCTACAGCGCCCGTACCAACCTCACCGGTGAGCCCCCTCCGAACTCTCACTTAACCCTGATTTATAATATAGTATGCTTCCTACAGCACTGTGTTTTTGCCTTATTCATACTGGACAGGTTTTCCCGCAGGAGGCTGGGTAAATGCGTGTTTCACAGATGTACTTTGTGATTTTATTCTCGTCTGAATCTAACACATCTGTGATTTTCTTTCACAACCTCGGTGCAAATTACAGAGAAAATTACCTACTGTTTTTCAGATAACTCGGGGGTCCTCTGAGAAATCAGATTCCATCCGGATAGCAATGTCTGTGATTTGTGGGATATTATTATTATTTTTTGCTCCTCACAGTTTCTCATTTTTTTTGACCTTTCATTAAAAGCCATAACTAAAGCTGTCAATCAGCACAAGGAGAAAGTTATAGTCACAGTATTGTCCTTGGATTTAGACCTTTTTTCCCAGCGTTCTGTGTAAAATGGTTGATGGTTCAAGCATTAGTGACAGCCCATCCAATTTAAAAAA
>SCHK01365819.1:363-14647 GCA_004124795.1 Poropuntius huangchuchieni | reverse complement strand
TTTTTTCTAGTTGTTTTCAACTATTTCCTGTTTGTCATTGATAGATTTGAAGTGTACTGTATGTGTAGTACAGTGTTTAACTACATATTTATTTTATTACAGTATAGATTGTAAAATGCTATGCATAAATATTAGCCAGTGGCTCAAATTTACTGGTGAATAATTTTATGAAATCATTGAAAAGATTCATCCAAGCAATCTAATTCGCTAAAATGAATAAATAAATGAGAGACGATATTTTAAAAATGTCTGTTTGGTTAATGTATAATGTGTATAGTGTGAGGTGCTTACTTTTTGTCAATTTGTTATTACTACACAGACAAGGATTTTATTTGTTTGTAAAATGTAGCCAAGTTGAATCACTTATATCGTCAGGACTTTTGTCTGTTAGCATTGTTACTTTTTTCTGTTTTCATCAAACTCTGCATTGGACACATTATAGTTGTTAACTGCTTTTACGATACTTTTTTAAAATACTTTTTGGTCCTTTTTTGTGGTTTGACAGTCTCAGACCCCCACCACTTTCATTGCACTGCAAATAGCTGCTTTGAAATTGAGCTATTTTTATTTTTTAGTGAACTATTTCTTTAACTTTTGTTGGTTCCTGTATTGTGTTTTAGCCTTTTATAGTTTCCCAACTAAACCACAGTTCCCATATGTGGAACTTGCTGCAAGTTTGTGCAACATTTAAATAAAAACAGCTATTTTTTTCGATCGAAACTCTTGACTTTAGCTGCAAAGAAAGCATGATGTTTGAAACTGAGCTCTTTTACGTGAGATCACGCTGTTTCAGTTGGATCACTCTGTGGGTTGCTTGTTATTTAAGCAAAGTCACCACTGTACTCTCCCCATGTTATGTTTGTGTAAGAGACGTCGCTCCAGATGACCCCAGTGCCAAGTTACACCAACTCGCTGTCTTGTACCGCTGTTATTTGGGGGTTTTGTCTGTGTTTGGCTGATGTAATCTTTGGTTTTATGTTTATTGATGTCTTCACTGAGAAGATCAGTAGTACAGAACGGGCTTTGCGAAAGCGTATTTGTCTGACACACTCTGATTGGCTTGTTAGCAAGGTCACAAACTGTTCTGTCGACTACAGTGTTTAGTTTGGCTATGGAAGCTTCCTGATTAGATGGTTTGGTCTTGAATGCTGTAAGATGGTTTGTTTGAATAGGAACGTGCCACAGAATTAAATGAGGCAATTCTGCATGCTAAATGAGCGATACGTAGCAAATCTACTTATCTTGTACAGTTGTAGATCTTGAACTTCATTTGCATGGAAATTGTCCCACAGAACAGTTTCACAGTCCTCCATCAATCACAAAACCATGCAATATTGTGATCAAATGACCAACTTACAGGTGACCTTGAGTCAGTGGTTTGTCGAAAGACATTTTACAGACATCCAAGTAAACGTTGTGCTTTTCATTCCAAGGTGGTCAATTAGCAAATCAAAAACCTTCATTGTCATATACAGCAGTTCCTCTTGGGAAAGCCTCAGTCAGGTCTCGCAGTTATACATTAGTCACTAAATGAGCTGTGTAGCCTTGAGAAAACCCAATGCAGTGAAACCAAATCCATTGCATTAGCAAAAACTAACGAGAACTGGACAAGCTTATTCTTTCTCCCTATTAATCTTATATTCGCTTACTTGAATGTTTCTTTTTCAACCCAAAAAAAGGAGTCAAGAGAAATGGTGGGTGAACCACAAAACTCTACAAGTTAGCATTGGATTCCTTTGGCTTGTTTCTCAGTAACAGTTTGACCAGCCAAAGTCTCGCTTGGCTCACTCAGAGCGGTTCGCATCTTTCGCTCGCACAAGGAGAGAGAGACGAGGGACCCGTTAGAGCTCCAGAATGTGTCCAACGTCCTCACTCTTGCCTCGCTTTCACACCCTGAAAAGAAATTATGTATGACATTTAAACCACGCTTAACTTAAAGACCAAACCTCTGTTTGTTTGAGTATCCCAAGAAAGTAACATAGACTTTGGGGTGGGACTATCGGTTCGTACAACCAATGTAAGACAGAGAAAACGTGTTTGACTGTTTGGAATTCACTTCAGTGGTGCAGAAATGACACATTTTAGCTTTTTTAAACAAGTTTGATGTAGTGTTTATAACTTTTGTGATGAGTTAAGAAATGTATTGGGTGAAATTCAGTTTTTGAGGTCATCTAGCTCTTGTGTGCTGTTGGCGTGTCTGAGTCTACGTGTCTTCATGAGTTACGGTGAGGAAAAGCACAGAGGATTTAGCAGAGATTTCGAGAAAGCAGCACGAGCACACTTTGACCCACTTATGATTCAGTCAAGATTGAGATTCCACTAAACTTCTTATGAACTGTTATTGTACTGGCAAAGGCAACCCAGTTCTTAAACAGTACATCCCCAAATCCCTCGGCTCCTGTGTGTGTGTGAACACGTATATATGTGTATTTTGATGTTTGCATGCACTTTAGGTGCCCCCTCAGGAGCCGAAAAGACAATCATTCAATCAGTCATCATGATTACTGACATCTCGCCACATATTCAAACACACTTTAAAAATTATGAGCTTGGGTTTCTCCCCATTTTTGAAAAGCCACTTTATTTAAATCCTTTTTGTTGGCGAGATGGAAAAAGAAACTCAATCCCACTTCTGGTTTCAGTCTTCTACCTTTGAAGCTTTTACGTGCTTAATACCGATTGTTTCCCATCGACTTATTGCATGTACCATACGTATAGTCAACCTGACAGATGTTTTCAAGTTGTAATAAATACATGATTTCTTATTGTGACCAACATGTTTCCTTTCCTGTTCGAACAGCACTGTGACCGAGAGGAAATATTTATCTTACAGTGCTGCTTTGGAGCTCTTTAGTTGGACTACATTGAGACCCACAAGACGTTTCCCAGCTTTCTCTGCCCAAGCCAGGCTTTTATGGAAAATGGCTTTGTCCATGAAGCAGATCCTTGGTCAAACCGCCCCTTCCACGGTTTGTTACCTCAAGCTCTCACTGTTCAGGCCTCAGGCGTCCAACTTCTGTCAAGCTAGCATGAGGGGAATAAAGATAGGTAGTGTGGTGTTTATGAATATCGTTGTAAAATATCAGGGTTTGCTTCAGGGGCTTGGATGGTTAAAAGGTGGAACATCTCTCCGCTGTGGGCTGAGACTTCTTGTCTTCACGATGATTATTTTTCCTACACTTGCTCCACGGCCTCTGCCAGAACCCGATCTCAGACTCGGATACCCTCGTCTCAATGTCATTAGGATCTGTTTGCACAGTTTCAGCCGTCATCCACTCCAGACGGCTCATGGCCGAAGTGTAATGTTGTTTGAAAGTTGGTAAATGTCAGCCGAAGCTGGATTTTTCCTTTTATTTGATGAATAAGAAGCTGAATAGAATGTAGTTTCACTTTCCGTATTTGCGTGGAATGGCATTTCATTTTCTCCCAGATAGTCATCACCACTATACAAGTCTCTTTCTGTCTTTCTTTCTTTCTCTCTCTCTCTCCCTCGTTCCATTTGTTTATCTGTCTGATGTTCTCTCTTGAGCTGTGCGCTGTGGCTGTGAAAGTCTTTATGTCTGCTAGCTGCCAGTAGCTTCCCTCCTTTTGGCTTGATTGATCAAACCCAAGTGTAGCAGAGGAGCTCTCCATGTGCTCTCTTAGTTTACCGCAGTATATGTACCTGCCGCAGAGCACCAGAGCAGTGTTTGATTGCCAAGGGCTGTGAACCAAGTTAGATAAATGTGTTCAGTGGTATAGCTCAGTGGAGTCGCAGGTTTATTTGTGACAGGAAAGTGCTGAGTGTTGTTGGAATATAAAATGAAGAATATAAAAATTTAAATCCAAGCTAGAGCTGAAGGGTATGTTGAATATTCACAATATATTTATACTATTTTTTACATTTTTTAATATATACTTTTCTAGATAATTTTTTTTATTTTATTCAACATTGTATTACAATGCACATATTATTTAGACACATTTCCTGAAGATCAAATAGCTTTGTTTCACAATCTCTCCTTGCCTTGTCAAAGAAACAGCATTTTGACCGATGTTTTAATATCTAGTCTCATTTATATACTTAACTTAAATATTTAATATATAGTCTCATTTAAGTTTCAGCAGTGAAGTTTCATTTCTTTTATTCAGTTCAAGCTGTTTTAAGGAACTGGTTTTAAATTAACCTTCAATCATTTGTTTACGTTTTTTTTTACCTAAATATTTTAAATGAAAATATATATTGGTAAATTTGATTATTATTTATTTTTCAAAGTATTATCATATTGGTATATTTAAATATATTAAATATAATTTATATATATATATATTGAAAAAAACAATATTGTAAACATGCCTTGATCATTTTCAAGTATATTAATTTTTATATTAATTTTGCTTTTTTAAATTTGTAATTTATTTGTCAAGTTTCTTTAAAAATTATTGTTTTATGAAACCACTGAAAAATATCATGATTTTGAATGATTTCAGGGCAAATGCATATTGCATTTAAATATTGATATCAGATGTCATAAAAAAGGCTGAAAAATTGAGATTACTTTTTATTTTTCACTCAACCTACCCATAAAAGTCATCTACTGCTGGTTGGATATCAATTCTTACATAATTATTATTTCTATCCCATGTAAAGACAATCACTGTTTAACATAAATGAAGGTCAGGACCTTTGATTAAATACCATTGAAACTTGGTCCCAATCACTGAAAGTGTCTGGCTTCTCTCCTTAAGCTTTTCGGGACATCTGGCTAAACATTAATCTAATGTGTTCTCTTCTCTTCCAGGTTACAGCTACTGATGCGGATGGTGGCTCTTTTGGCTCCATCTCCTACTCTCTGGGCTCTGGTCCAGGCAGTGTGACCCCGTCTCAGTTCACCGTTGGCAAGCACAATGGACAGATCTGTACTACCACCAGCCTGGATCGTGACCAGGGACCAGCCAACTACGACTTCGCCGTCACAGCTGTGGATGGGGTGAGTGTCCAGTGATTCCCAGCAACCACGTCCCTCACCAATTCAATTGTGCCATCAACTTTGACTGGATTATTTTCAGAAGTGCAGCAAGGAAGCCAGTCAGGAAAAAATTGCCTGCATAGTAATTCTTCAGTAGCGGTTTAGCATCCTGTGCCTAAGTAATACTTTAAAGCGCCAGGCGTCAAAGAAAGGAAATTTCAGGAGACACATTAAAGCAATCAAGGACAGCTGGGCCCTAAAGAGCATCAGCTTGTAATATTTAATAAGTTGAGGCTTTTCCTGACATGCCATTTGCTCCATATGGGATGCCAGGCGGGCAAGATGTTTAGCAGCAAGAACCGTATCCCACATGTACACTGTGCCCTTGGCAGATTGCAGTTCTCTACAGGGAATATAATCAATGTATTTCCACCCTAGAAGTAGCCTTTGAAATGTTTCAGTGTTTCTTGCAAATTTTAATCCAAATATTTTGTCTAGTGTAGTTACTCTAGTCAATTGTGTTATGTTTCCTGTGTCTTAAGATTTTAAGGCTGTGGAATTAGCCTTTATCAGTTGGTTGTATTATTATCTAGTTAGATTTTGTAGTATGTTCAGATCAGTTCAATCTTTAATGACCATTAAATAACATTTAATCTTGTTTTTCTAGGGTGGACTGAGTTCAGTGGCCTATGTGCGTGTGGACCTGATAGACATAAATGACAATCGACCAGCGTTCTACCCTCTGAACTATGCAGTGAGCCTGAGTACGCAGAGCACCCCAGGAACCTCTGTCCTGAAGGTGACTGCTCACGACCCAGATGCTGGAGATAACGGCAGAGTGACATATCGTACTGTACCTGGAGGAAGCTCACCTTTCTTCACCCTCAACAAAGATACTGGTGAGAATGTTAAAAGTACACGTTAATTTTAGTTCTTAATAGCTTGGCTGTATTTTAATTGGTTTGTATGTGTGACACACTACCATTCAAAATTTGAAAAAGTCTTAACAAGGCTGCATTTACTAGATCAAAAACACAGTAAGAACAGCAGTATTATTACAAATTAAAATAACTGTGGCAAATGATAGCAAAGCTGAATTTTCAGCAACTATTATTCCAGAAAAGTAGTAAAAGTGGATAACACTTTATTTTGATAGTCCACTTTAGACATTCTACTAACAGTAAGTAACTCATGCCAACTAGCAGTCATTAGAGTAGTAGTAGAGTGTCTGCTTATTATCTTCAAACACTTTATTTTGATGGGTCCACAGCATACAACCTAACCTAACAGTCTACTCTGAGAGCTAGTAGACATGTAGTTGGATTATAGTTGGTAGAATGTCTAAAGTAGACTATTAAAATAAAGTGTAACCTAAAAGGATTATGTTCTTTCCTTTTTTTAATTGTACTGATCCCAAACTTGAATGGTAGTGTATGGGTGTGTGTAAAGGATGAAGAGATATTGTGCTTTGTGTCTTGATGTATTCTGATACCTCTAAGCCTAATGAAAATATTTCTTCTGGGTGTGCATTTTCTCAGGAGTGATTTCACTGTCGCGTGCTCTACATGGAAAGGCAAACTCAGTCATTACGATGGTGGTCTCAGCCCAAGATGGTGGGGGCCTTACTGCTCCAGTCAATGCCAGGGTCAACATCAGCATAGTGGCAGGACTGGTGGCCCCCCCTGTGTTTGAGCAAGCTCAGTACTACTTCTTGGTCTCTGAGGATGCCCTGCGTGGAACACAAGTTGGCGTTGTGCGGGCCAGCACTAAGAACGGTGGGTGAGCTAATCTCAGAGGTTTTTTATTCCCCCCCTTTGGTCACAAATCCCTATTCAACACGTTAAAACACATAAACCAGACTTCAGTGTGTACCCACATTTATCAGTCACATTGGACTATGTTCAAGTGTGCTGAAAGACGTCTTCTGGCTTTTTTCTCCATGGTGCACCACTTGTACAAATATGCATGGAACCACTGTACACACCTCATTTACAATCGACATTAATCATTGATTCTGTTTCACCGCTTAGTTTTTTAACAGTTTGCTTTGGATATTTGAAGCACTAAATTCTGGTCTCATGTGTTGAAAAATAACTCTTCGTCTTTGTTTTCGTCCTACACTGTGAAGTAATGGGTCTCTGGCCATTTGCCTCTTTCTACTCAGGTGTCTCGAAGGATATCTCCTACACTATTAGTTCTGGTGACCCCACGGGCTACTTTACTATTGATTCAGAGACTGGGGCTTTGAGAACGAGCTTGCCTCTGGATCACGAGGCCCAACCCAGCTTGAATCTGGAAGTCCAGGCGCACTGCGGTAACCCCCCGGCTTTTGGCCAGACTAGGGTACGAATTACAGTGTCTGACGTCAACGACAATGCGCCCGTCTTCTTGCCCTCATCTTCCGAGTCACTGATTCTACCTGAAGACACCCGGATGGGTACAGTGGTGTATAAGGTCCAAGCAGAAGACCATGATTCTGGACCCAATGGTCTTTTGAGTTTTGACCTGTTCACCGGCAGTGCCCAGAGAACCTTCAGCATTGATCGCAACAGCGGACAAATCCGCCTGATTGGTAGTTTGTCCTATGAGACCATGCCTCGCTATGACCTGCAGGTGATTGCTAAAGATAGCGGAGCACCTCAGCTAAGTTCTACCTTCACCCTGGTCATCCACGTGCAAGCTGAGAACGGCCAAGGCCCTGTGTTCGATAGTCTCACGTACCGAGTAGAACTGAAGGAAAGCACACCTCTCAACACTCGCTTCCTGCAGGTACGAGCTGTAAACCGAGACGGCGGCATCACCCCTGGGCCGTCCTCTACATCTTCCGCCCCACTAGCCTACCACCTGCACCCAGACGGTGACGCTGCAGGGTTTGGCATTGTGTCCGACAGCGGCTGGCTGTTCGTGAAAAGTGCCCTGGACAGAGAAGCCAAGGAGATGTACCTGCTCACTGTACTGGCCACATCAGGCAACGGACAGCTGAAGAAAACGGGCAGCGCCACAGTGCGTGTGTCAGTGATGGATGAAAATGACAACACCCCTCGGTTTACCCAAGAGAGAGCGTTCCTGGCAGTGCGCGAGAACCTGCCGGCAGGCACTGGCTTCGGTCGGGTGTCTGCCAGCGATCGGGATGCTGGTCTCAACGGTCGGCTGAGCTACCGCCTGCTCCATCTGGATCGTCACTTCCAGATCAACTCCCTCACAGGTGAGCTTCAAATATGGCAGATAGTCTAACAGACCAGATGACTCGGAATGACAAGATCAGCTTGGCACCTAGTCTAGTGGTATTATTTTTGTCTGTATAGAGTAGGGATGTGAAAACTATGTATTTTGAAAATTGACTGGTTGGTGAGTTGAAGTTTGAAGGTAATTGTATTAAACCCTTAGCATTCCTGTCAAATTTAACTCAACGTTTATGCAAAACGTCCCGCGGGTTTAACGTTGGAACGCTAAGTGGTTAATTTTGATGGATATGAATTTTTGAATTTATTGAATTTTTTGAAATTCCAAATAAATTTTTAGTGTGCTCATATTTTTTAATTTACTTATCGCTAGCATGCCAACTGACAGATTGTCAACAAATAAATAGGCTAAATAACTATACCCAAGCTTTCACACTCTTCACAAAAATGTGGAACTTTGCTGTGATTTCAACTGCAATTGTAATTTTGTAGGTGGCGAATTTGTGCATTTTGTGTAGCAGCTTTAGTTTCAGTTTTAGTGTGCTGATAGTCTGACAGTTACTGATTGTTAGCATGCTAACTGTGACAGATATTCAAAATGCAAAATACTGTAACTATAACCAAACTTTCAGTCCTCTCTAAAAATAGAGAGTATTACTCAAATAAAGGAATTTGAAGTCTGATTTTGAAGGTGGTAAGTTTTCGAGTTTAAATGTAGAGTAACATCTTTCCAAAGAGAGATGCTGATAGTCTGATTGTTAGCATACAAACTGACAAGTATTCAACAAATGGGTAAAATAATTACTATAACCTTCAATTTCAGAAAGCTGTAACAGTCCTCACAAAAACAATGTTATTCTGACTTCTTGTTAGCATGCTCTCTTAGACGTTTTGATGGGAAAACATGAAAACCTGCAATTTTTAAAAACTGTAGAAATCTAAATATGCAAACTAGCCAACCTCAGTGAACCCGTAGTCAGTTGTCGAATGACTATTTGACTGTTCTGACCCATCCCTAATGTGGAGCTGTTGAACATACTAGCCATCACACACAGCTCCAGACTTCTGGCACCATGCTAACTGTGGGGGTTCCTCTTGGTGAAGTCAGGATGTACCATCTGTGCCTTCTGCCACAGATGAAATAGTGCAATAAAATAGTTTGTCTTACTCTCTCTCTCTCTCTCTCTGTGTTTTTCCATCTGTTCTGTTCTTTTTAAGGTGAGATAAGCACAAAACTTTCCCTTGACCGTGAACTTCAGTCCAGTTACCAGCTCATGGTGGTGGCTCAGGATGGAGGGACCCCTCCACGTAGCGCTACAGGCACTGCTTTCATCACTGTTCTGGATGAGAATGATAATGCGCCCTCCTTCAGCCATGCAGGAAGAGAGCTCTTGCTGCAGGTATGAGATATAATATTAGCTTCCAGAGGAGAAAGACTGTACATTTTAAACGCGTGCTGCAGGTTAACTGTCAAAAGAGATTTTGGGGTCATTAAGAATATTAGAATGATTTCTGGAGGCTCATGTGACACGGAAGATTGGAGTTATGGCTGATAAAAATTCAGCTTTTACATCACAGGATTAAGTCTTTTAAATAGAAAACAGTTATTGTAATTATATTTCACAATATTACTGTTTTTCTGTATTTTTGATCAAATAAATGCAGCCAGGGTGAGCATAAGAAACTTCTTTCAAAACCATTAAAAACTCTTGAATAAAATATTGTATATTCCAAAATTTCTACAAAGATTTTACAGAGGAAAAATGATACAGATTTCATATACAAAAGTGAGCTGTATTGATAAAAGTGTTAACTGAAATCTCTGTACAGGCGTTAGAAGGTCAGCCATCTGGATTTCTTCTGGGAACCATTCATGCAAAAGACCCTGATGAAGGAGAAAACGGAACGATTTTCTACTCCATGTCTGGTAAGAAAGATGCATTGAATCAAAACCTGGTGTTTTGATGTATTACAGTGTGTCGAACCAGATGCAAAGCATATTGTCTCTCTACAATGAACAGGAAACTTCTGATTTAATTTTTAAAAAAAAGAAAAGATTAGTTTGTTGTTAGGATTGCACTGATTTTGATACTATGTATGCTGGTACCAAAAATACATCATACCTGACCCATGCCATAATATTCTGCTATTCATCATAGCTCAGACAGCATGACGTGAAGTGTAGAAGGTAATGTGTTGACGTGTGAGATCATTAAATATGTTTTGTAACACATTTACTGAATTTGACACATAACTATTTCATTCTGTAATTTATCTGTAAATCAAATCCAGATGGGATCAACACTGAAGTCATGCACACTTTTTACTGTAGAAAAATAGTCAATCCAATCATTCTTTATTACACTGATGCACACAAACCTGACCCATTCCATCCTGTCTTTGCTGTAGGTCCCAGAGCCGAACGTTTCACACTGAACCCAAACACCGGAGAGCTGCGCTCCTCTTCCCCTTTGAGCCATTCGGAGCGTCCCGAGTATAATTTCATCGTTCTGGCTTCGGACCGAGGTTCACCCCCTCAGAGCTCCACCATAACATTGAAAATTCAGGTCAGATGAAACGGTGAATAGGTTGAGATACACCAAGAGTCTGTTAACCATTCTAAATCATGCAAATTAAATCCACTGGATGACAGATGGATTAAACATCTGAGCAATAAAACGCCTTCAGCCTTTATGGACCCTCATTCTTTGGAAGGTTTCCTGACAAATTTCCTAACAATGTATATTGTGCCTTGATTAGTTATGGCTGTAAACCTTCAAAAATTGAAGTTAACACATAGGCCTTTGGTCATATCAGGGATTGGCTTTGTCGCAAGTTAAAAATAACTCCTTCCGCCACATGGATCTACTCATCACCTTTTCATAATGTGCAAAATGATTTATTTAATACTGTTATATGAAAATATGAACTTGTAAATTATCCTCTGCAGGAATGGATCCGTTTACATCCGCTTTCAGGTTAAACATCATGCAAAGGAAATATGAAATGATCTAGTTGGCCTAATCAAGGCTTACATTCTTGCATTGCAAATTTCCATAGCCAACTCATCTCTCCTAGTCCAAGTCGTGTAACCTTCCCCAAGCAATGCCGGGAAAAATACTCTCAGCTGGCTAATTTTAGGTGCTCAGAGATGAATGTCTTAACCTAGACGTTTTTTTCCGTTGTTGTCTGCAACATTTTAAGCATGATATTACGGTGTAAAACACTCAAAGTAGGAGTGACCGACTCCCAGCTGCACCGATACAAGTGCCAGCTGTGCTTTCTGCTATGCTGCGTCAAAGTCTCGTAATACAGTTCAGTAGCCCTTTGAAGAACAGAAAACTCCTTGTGAAATACCCCAGTGATCAAATTAATATTTCTCGAACGAGTCAACGGAGTGGAAACAGACACAACGGACAGCAACAGTAGTAAATTCCAGTGTGCAAATGCCTGGAAAAGACATTTATGCTGTATAACCATTCAATATTGTTATGTATGCGCCAAGACAAGTTCATAATTGATATCTAATTAGAATAAAAGAGCTCTGGCAAGGCTTTGATTCTTTCAGAAATCAATAGTTTGACTCAAAAGCAGCTGTGTGAAAAAAGTAGACCTTTTGTTGGAGCGTGCTTTGACATGTCATTTACCGCTTAATGTGGGATTAATTACCCCTCTGTCCTATTATGTTTCATTAGAAGACTTGGCCTCGAGAATCTCGTTACTGCCAATATACTAATCATAGTATAAAAAAATAAGTTTTTCATGAGCACCTGTGTTGTAGTGAATACTTTTATTTTCAATCTTGTTTGAGTTGTAGCGCATAGGTTTTGAGGTTTAGTGTCTCGCATGTGCTGTGTTTGTGTATGTGCCTTTCCTTATCTAAATGTTTGTTTCCATCTCTCTCTGTGCGTCTGTCTCTCTTACTGTGCACGCACACACATACACACACAGTCTCTCAGAACTATCAAAACAATGTCTCATCTGCTAAGAGAAACTGCAGGCTTCCATATTAGGAAGCAAGGTTATTTTGCTTTGAAGTGTTTCTGAGTCATCTATGAGGATTCTGTATTTTTTTATTAAGAATATTTGCACATTTGTACACTGTTCTAACAGTTTCCTATTATGATTATGTTTACTTTAATCCAGTATTATTTTTCCTGGCAGTCACAGACCCATCAAATTAACTCTGATTAATGCTAGCAGGTTTGTTGTTTGAGCTTGTAAAAGGCCCAAAAAAGTTTTGTTTTTCATTCCCTGTAAAAAGAGAAGAAAATGTGGGCTGCAGTATGTTTCTGTTTTGTTGGATTTTATTAACAGTCAACTAGCAGGACACAGTTTAAAAATGAGTTACAAGTCTGTTCTAATATGTAGTTTAAAATGAATTAAAAGACAAAACTAATGTAAGACTAGTATTTTATGGTTATAAAAATAATATAGGACATTTGTTTACTTTCATACAGTAAGCATAAACAAAATTATGTCACCCCTAGTTTAATGCAATGAATCATAAACAGTATAATTCCAATATTTACATTCCTATTGTCTAATTAATATGTCAAACATTTAGCCGTGCTTTGAATTCATGATTTCACTTTCTAAATCTAATACATAAATGTCTTTCTTTACAGGTTGTAAGCTCAAATAAAGGATCACCCACTACTAACTCTCAACCAATAACTTTGAATTCGGTGGAGGGAGCTAAACCCGGCTCAATCGTGGGGTCTGTTCGTTCACCTGATTCTCAGACTCTTCCTGAAGTAGGCCAGGTCACGTATACCGTAGTGGGAGGCACCGACCTCGAAGGCACCTTTGTGGTAGAACGCCAGACGGGTGATGTTTACCTGGCCCGTGAGCTTGACTTCGAGAAAGCTCCTCGATACACTCTCCAGATTGAGGTTGACGACTTCTCCATGCCTCTCCCTAAAAGTTACATTGTTACATTGGTAATCGATGTCCAGGACAGCAACGATCATGCTCCCGAGTTTCCTGAAGACCCCATTATCATAGTCGTCCCTGAGAACACAGATCCTGGATCATCTATCTACACCTTCCAGGCCATTGATAAAGACGGAAGCGGACCCAACAGTGAAGTGCACTACTCCATCCTGCAGCAGTGGCCAAACGTTCCAGATCTCCTGTTCCTGGATCCAACCACAGGAGTTCTTTCTCTGGGAATGATGTTGGATCATGAGAGGACCTCTTCACTGCTCTTGGTGGTTCAGGCGACGGATTCGGCATCCGATGTCAGTCAGCGGCGCCGTGGGACGGTCACAGCCCGCATATTTGTCACTGACGTGAATGATAATGACCCTGTTTTTATCTCACCGTCTGTGGTGAGTGTGATGGAGGACCAGCCTGTGGGCTTTGTTGTGGTCTATGTCATGGCTGTAGATGCAGACCAGGGAGAGAACGGACGAGTGACGTATCGTATCCAGAGCGGCAATACCGGAGGAAAGTTCAGCCTTAACCCAGATACAGGTAAACCAATCAACAGCTCCATCTGAATGAAATTCATGATGTTCACTATATACGTATTTATGCTCTGTTTATACATGCCTTAAATAAGTGTAATTAAATTTGATAATAAAAAATATTTTCTTTTACACAGTAGAAGTCTCTTATGCTATTACAGTATGAGTAAAAACAGTAGTTTCACCAAGTAAAAACAGTAGTGTTTTCAAATATTATTACAATTATTTAACATTTTTTAAACTGATTAAAGTGCCCCTATTATGGATTTTTGAAAATGACCTTTTTAATGCAGTGCGTAACACAGCTCTAAGTGAATGAGAACATCCTGCAAAGTTTTACATCTGAAAGTGCACCGTGTGTAGTTATTGTCTCTCTTAAAAAAAAAAAAAAAAAAGGAGTCGACTCTGAATCATTGAAACGAGCCGTTTTTAAAACGAGTCCCAAGCCGTTTCATCTTGACGTCAAAATGAAACATTAGCATATTGCCCGCCCACTTGTTGAGCGTGCAGATCCGGGAAAACTAGGATATTCGCGTTGGTCTGAATGAAAGTGCAAATTCATTCTTTGCCACTAGGTGCCGCTTTTAGAGCATTAAAAGCTCACAAACACTGCTTTAAATGAAATCGGATCAATCACCGCAGATTAGTGTCGCGCAAAAGAGGGGTTTGGAAAAATGAATCA